>OMLI01090704.1:0-12528 GCA_900302605.1 Rondeletia loricata | reverse complement strand
GACAGTTTGAGCCACATCGGAGCAGCCGTTTGGAAGCCAGAGGCTAGAACACATACAGGAATACAATGTAGAGCGACGTGCGTTGAGACGCTAGTAATGGCGCGTCAGAATCAAAGACATACTAGCGTCTCATTGGGGCTAGGAATAAGTAGGTTACTGCCTTGTGGATTCTCCTATGGAATAGTGAGTAAATCGTTTTGTACTTTATCTTTTTCCCTCAGAGTGTCCGTGGATGAATAACTGTTAGTGGATTGTAGATACACTGTAACGTAACGTAACGTAACGTAACGAGCCGGTAAGCGTATGCATGTGAAATAGCCTACAGAAAATACAACAAACTCACCGCTGATTAGGTGACTTGCGTTACATCGCACTCGCAGAGAAAATGACAAGCTGTCAGCGGGAGTAGAGCGAGAGTAGACCGGGAGTAGAGCGGCAGTAGAGCGGGAGTAGAGCGGCAGTAGAGCGAGAGCAGACCGGGAGTAGAGCGGCAGTAGAGCGAGAGCAGAGCGGCAGTAGAGCGAGAGTAGACCGGTCTTCTTCACGTGTCCACAGTGGAAGCGCGTTGTGCGAAAGTAATAATCATCCGTGCGAAACACAGTGCTCTGTATATAGTTATATGGATTAAACGAAGCTTCGATGCAAAGAATTTGTAATCGAGTTACTCGAGGAATTGTTTCAGCCCTAATCATTTTGAACAATCAGAAAGGTACACAAAGCAGCCATTCATACAGGAAGCAGACATGAAAGGTGGAGCTTACCCTTCTGCAGGTGTCTTTCACAGAGGGGACAGGTAGCCGAGGAAGGGAGTTCTGGAAACTGTACAGCATTGGCTTCCTACCAGAGAACAACTTCACTAATAACTGGATGAGAAGGGCCGACATGGGGGAGGGGAGGAAAGGAGAAAGGGCAAAGGTGGAATTAAAATTAGACTTTGTGTTTCACCTAGCAACCTACAGAATGTAAGGCAAAGTGCAAAGAGTTAATAATCAGTGGGTTAAACAGAAAAGGACCAGTGTAGGACTCATGGCCTACTCAATGTGACCTGCACTTCACACAAAGAATCAATTGTATCCCTGATAACTAGACCAATTTGGCCAAAGCAAACCCTGGTAAGTGTTAAGTTGATCGTCACTTCTGCATTATTTTAATAAAAACCTTGATGTGTGCCGTCCTTTACTTTATTAAGACAAGAGAGGGTCCTCTCCCATCACGAGGTCTTTGAACTTGATAGAGATCTGCGTAAACAACGACCCATAGTAGGCTTTAATAAATCTCCAGAGAATTCTACTGACAACTTAATTTTTTTAAATGCTCAAGTGAAATAAGGCCACAATTAATTGTGTATAATCGGATATCACAATTTTAGTTTCCACAATTAATAAATGGTCAAATTTGGCAATATAGAAACATTTAACAAAATCATCAGGACTAATAATCGTGATTACAATATCTTGCAAAATAATTGCGATTGTCCTTTATAGCCAGAAGAGTGTAGCCCCAAGGTAATAACGTTTTTTCAAAATCTTATAAGTTGTGAAAATGGCTTCCATATGCAGTGTCAAACATTGCATTCTTTAGTCATTTGGAAGTGAATTCCACTAGGACATTCTGGTGCGAATCTGCTCTAAAATGAATTGAGCGGAGTGGCGTATTTTGGCCTAAGCCTTAAGAGTGTGTGATGCTAAGAGCAAGAGGGTACTTTCTGGGCACAAATGCTATACTGTATTATGGCCTATGCTCAAAGAACAGAATATAGGCCTAATTCATCTTCTCCCCAGGTCGTTGTCTCACCATCCAGAGACGAGTGGACAAGGACACGGAGCCATGGCGCGCATGCATCCAGCCATGCCATGACAACAGGCACTTCAGGGCGTTCCTCATGATGAAGATTATGGTGATCCACAGGCCCGTGCTCACCAGAACACCTCCAACTATACTCTGGCTGCCTGTAGACATGTATCGGCTGTGGGGAAAGAGGGAAAGGGAAAGAGAGAGAGATGGGGAAGAGAGAAGAAGACAAAGACAAAGACACAGAGGGGGTCAAATAATGGCAGCAAAGCAGAACTTGCTCATTCGACTTCAAAGTGGAAACATAAAGGCAGAAGGGATAAATCTTCCCCTCTTGCAAGAATCATATCATTGGACAGAGTGGGACTTTGTAAAAAATCAAATGTGATTCAAGCAAGTTAATATTCTAGCTTAAAGGATATGGTGATATGGCGTGCAAAAAAATAAAATAGGCCTTTTCATTTTCAAGCTTGACCAATTTAGCGTTCTAAAAAGAGACTGCACTAAAAAAAACACTGATTGGAAAAACAACACTGGACACCAAACGCCATAAAGTAAATGTTTGACTTGGCCCACGTCAACATCAAAGAGGTCACATTAAACTGTGTCAACAGTAATTACCTAAAATCTTTTGTTACTCAGTGTGGCCAGAATGTCCTTGATGGTATGTTTTATAACAGGTAGCTATAACTGTAATTTCACAGGGCTTGAAAAAATATAAGACTAACAGGTGCTCCAACCTCAAACAAAATGTTTCTTATTAGTACAGTGAAAGGTTTTTATAAATGTCTGATAGCCTTAAGAACACAGCCTTAAGGACACTGACCTAATAATGTCCTTGACTTGAAGGACAATCACCCGCATTATTGATAAGAAAAGCATTACATGCCATATACAGACAGGAAGCATTTGAGAACTATTGCCCAATTTTAGCATAAACATGATGAGACAATGTTAGCAAACATGAATATGAGGTGTAGAGGACAGAAAAAAAATGTGACTGGCAAATCTGTGAGTGAATCATACCTTCAACTTTATAGGATCTATACCAACCACACCTGGTGATTAAAGGAGGTACTGGGGAAAGTAGGCCTACATGTTCTCTTGTAAATACCTGAGGCATGACATGTACATAATTATACTGAGACAAACAAGTTAAACATGCAAGAAAATTATGAAAAGCCAAACATGCAAGGAAATTATTGATAGGCCTTCTTGTACAAATGGGTCTTGAGAACTGATTTAAAGGATGACACTTATTTAGCCAGTCTAAGCTCCTCAAGCAGGGCATTCCAAAGCTTAGGGGCCCTGACAGCAAAAGTCTGGTCATGTTTAATCTTTAGCCTAGATGTACGAATAGCCAACAGAGCCCAATCTCAGGATCTAAAGCTGTGCTCTGGCTCATAAGGGGTTAAAAGGTCTGAGATGTAGCTAGGAGCCTTAAAAGTTATAAAATCTTGAAATCAATTCTAAAACTGACAGGCAACGAATGCCGGGATGCCAGAATAGGAGTGATATGGTCCCTTCTCTTAGTCCTGGTCAAAAGCCTTACTGCAGCATTTCGCACAACTTGGAGCTATGCCACGGTTTGTTGTTTAAGGCAAATAAATAAGGCCTTGCAGCAGTGAAGACGAGAAGATCATGTATTATTCTCTCTGCATCACTGAGGGACAGAATAAACAAGAATGTTTTCTCCCATTTTTTTGAATTTTGCTCAAGGTTTAAACTTGGATCGAAAATGACGCCTACATTTTTAGATGCAGCCTTGATTTAAATTGTTAAAGGACCAAGAGACTGCTAAATTTGTCTTGAGATGCATTCAGGGCAATAACAAGAAATTCATTTTTGTCTTGAGTTCAACTACATAAAGTCCTGAACATCAGCTCAATAGCGATGTAATACGGCCAACTTACTTAAGTCACTGGGTTTTACTGACATGGTATAATTGAGTATCATGGTGTAGCAGTGGAAGGCAATGCCATGCCAGCATATGAGGTGGTCAAGTGGTAACATGTATATTGAGAATAAAATTGGACCTAAAATTGAGCCTTGAGGTACACTACATGCAACTAAAGAGGAAGACAAAATATATACACCAATTTAAACACAACATTTTCTGTTTGACACATAGGATGAGAATCATTCCAGGGCAGTCCCAGACATACCAACCCATTGCTTAAGTCTAGTAATAAGAATGTTATGATCAACTGTGTCAAACGCTGCACTTAGATCTAGCAGCACTAGCACAGAGCACTCGCCTGCTTCTGTGTTCATCAGAAAATGAGCACAAAGCGTGGTTCAGGAGAGTAAAAGTCAAAAGTCAAATCCAGGAAAAATCATTATGGCATGCCAGGACAGATATCAGTGGCCTTACCTGATAGGCATGTGTTGGCTTAGCTTGGCAACCAACCCCAGAGAGGGATCCAGCTGATTATATTTATTGTAGGCCATGTAGGACACAACCACCACCATGAACCCAGAGGGGCTGCCCGGGTACACACCAGTCATCACCCCATTCTGTAGAAGCGTAAAACAACAGAGGGTTACAAAGGTCACTGGGGTCACAGAGAACAAAGAGCCTATAAGGATATAGATGATATTAACATTAATACCATAAGCAGTGTTTTGGGTCCTGCTGCTATATGAGTGATATTATCAATTATAATAATCAAAACAATGACTGAAGAGGTATATGTGAAAATGCTAACAGGTCTTTGGGTTTAGGTGACTCTGTATGTATCGTGTAAACAGATAAGTAGGTCAAAGGACAGACATGAAAGTTACCGTCACTGTTGTGTGTTTGCGGGAGGTCAATAAATGGGTGAGCTTGATTGGGAGTTAAAGGAATTCTTAACCAAACAGACATGGCTTGACATAATGACTGCAATCCATTAAGAAACAGATAGCATTAATGAGAAATGTATGACTTGAGTTCACAAAGTGAATAGACACTGTTGTAAGATACAGATAGTAGATAGCAGATAAATAACTAAACCCCTCCAAAAAAAAGTTTGGAAATTTGTGTTTGTTCCATCATATCTCTGTTGTTACTGTATTATTAGCATTGTATGTTATATCATTGGAAAGCCTGTTAATTTCCCTTTACAATGATGTCCCATTTGTAATGATCATGCATTTGTGCGATGAGCAGCACAGCTGATTATGTGGGTGGGGTCCCAAGTGAAATGTCAAACAGTGTATTCTCCTGTTGGTATTGACTCTATTGTTTTGAGTTGTTTGGGGGATTGGATGTGTTTTTAATGCCACTGTTTGTGAGACTGAATGTTATGTCCCATCTGGGACCTAACTCTATCCTCCAAGATGACAACGCTCGCCCCCACAGAGCGGAGGTTATCACAGACTACCTCCAGAATGTGGGAGTAGAGAGAATGGAACGGCCTGCCAACAGCCCAGACCTCAACCCAATTGAACACTTGTGGGATCAGCTCAGTCGTGCTGTACGTGCTACAGTAACCAATGCAACCACGTTGGCTGACCTGCGACGAATCCTGGTTGAGGAATGGAATGTCATCCCACAGCAACGCGTGACCAGCATGAGGAGGAGGTGCCAGGCTGTTGTGGCTGTGTATGGTTCTTCCACCTGCTACTGAGGCTCCTGACTGTTGTTTGTTCAATGAATAAAGCGTTAAATTGCCAATATCCCCATATGACACCTCTCACCTTGAAGCGAATGAACCTTTTCTTCCAGGAGTGGAGGCCAGAGAGGTAGATCTGGCGTAGAGCCTCGTGGCACAGCTGTAGGTCGATGCCATCAGGGGTGACGGTGAACTGGAAGGCCACCGCCTGGTGGGCTTCTGCCATGGTGGCTACTGCTGCACAGGGTCACTGGGGGAGAGGGGAGCACAAGATCATGAAGTATGAAGGAGTTTATATCAAAGGTAAAAGGTAGCTCATAGACATAAGCCACAAATAGTGATCCACAAATAATTTGTTCCATTATCTTCTCTCACTTTGCATGTACCTGGAAAGTATCTAGTCATCTGGTAAAGTCGTCACAGAGTAAAGTTAACAAAGGATATTGATTTCAAGAATGATGAGATCAAATTAATCAACCAGTTCTAATCACCATTTCCTGATATGTGGAAGATTCTATTCATTCTGGTATGGAGTATTTGGGCTGGGGTCATGACACTGAACATTAACATTTATCAGTTGAATCCTCCACATTGATCCTTCACCAGCTCCTGTCACCGTTCCTTGAAATTAATGGTGCTATTCTTCAACAACTACACTGATGTGAATTCCAAGATTTAATCTAATGAAATTCCCTCTAGGGAAGTAGCCTCCGAGTAGGAAATTATTCTTATTGGATTAGAAAACAAGAGGGTTTACATGGAGTTAGAAGGCCAACGTGTCAGCAAATACTTGGCCTATTCTGGGCACATGGTCACTCAGTCTATGCTTGTGATGGTGGGATGTGGTTTGGCTCAGCTGTAGGGGAAAGGTGGGTGGGAGTGGCTCACGGGAATAGTGCTGAGTATAGAGTCATTGGCACAGGTGTTCCTCATTGTTAATTACTCTCTCCTTTCTTATACAGTAGCGACTGGGCCTGGAGGGGCGGCTTAACAGGAACGCCTGGAGAGCGAGAGAGACGCCAGTAACGGCGAGCGCTCATTAGCTGTTGGTTCCAATCTACACCTGGTCTCAAGAGTGTTTGGGGGCCGATCGAGAACCCACGGTGGACAGAGTCGTCCACAACGCTGTACTTACAAAGAGAGATAGTGTGAAATTTTCCATCTGTGCCATGCAGGCCTTTATCAGATCTTCTGTGCGTTTTACTACTCTTGATCTCCAAGGCAGGTTGGAGCCCACACATAAACAATATGGGTCAATTAGTTTAATTTGACTTAGAAGCACAGTGATTAGAGATCAATGCCCGGTTGCACAAAAGCTCTTGGTTCAGTTTTATACCTTAAGCTCTCTTTAAGGTTCACAAGGTTCAGTGAGTTGCACAAAACCCACTTATCTCACCGCTCAGGGAATATCCTTAGAAAAATCTGCAGATAAGGAAAGATCCTTGAGTCATTATATTATTGCTGATGGGTTACACAAAGCCCCTTAAGGGCATTTCCTTTCCTTAAATGTTAAGGTGCCTCCCATGGTCTCTTATGTATTTGTTCCCTTCTTATATTGCTATTACTTTCAAAGAAATTAATATTACAAAGAAAATGATATTTTATGTGTAGGAGGCTTCAGGCTATCTAGCTAAATAGCCAAATATGCTTCCAGCTTTCTTGCTGGCAAGATTGAAATTCACCAAGCTAGCACCTTGTTCAATGCATTTTCCCATTAGCTAGCTTGCAGCCAGTCCGTTTCTAGTACACAAAAATGATAAATAGTTTGCATGAAATAAGTATGTATGACATGGTTTGCTGTCACAGAAATGTACTCTTTGATGAAATTGCAAGGGAACTTATAGTTTTGTATACGTTTTTATAGATGTTGCAAAATAGTAGAGATCTCTGCTGAGCCTATGGGGACCGTGCGCACGACGTGCAGTGAGCGGTTGCCATGGTAACAAGGGACTGAACTGCAGTGTTACGGCTGAAACTACTGTAAAATGCTAAATATGAACCCTAAGCTGAGGAGATAATTTTAGGGGTTTTATGCAATGCTCCTAAAGAAATCCCTGGCTTCAGATAATTATTTGCCTAAAGGGACAAACTTAACTTTTGATGTGCATGTTTTGTATTTAGTTACTATAACAACTGAACTGGTTCCTGTAAGCTGACACTCAATACGTTGCTCCCGTGGAAAGCGGATGCACTGGGTGGCAAACTCATGTGTTGTGTGTGAATAGGCTAATACTTCCTATCTCTAAACTAGTTAAGCAAGTATGGCATAGTATCCTCCTCTACAAGAAGACTGCAGCTAGGCAAACTATTTAGGCCTAAACTAAAAGTACCTGTGTTTTTGTTAAATTTGTACACCTTTGTTTGGAAAAAGCTATACAAATACAAATATTATGAATGCCTTTTTAAGGGGAGTTGGCAGTCAAGTCTTATTATTTCCTTTCTTTTTTATTGAGACAGTAAGGGGGTGGGAGGAACGCAGAGTAGGGAGACACAGGACAGCAAGTTCTGCTGGGGCACACAGATCTGTGCCCAGGGATACATTGTGGTTTCAGAAGCAGGTGTCTTACCACTGTACAGAGAAAAGCATTTCCTCCACAGCAAGGATGTAGCCATGTGCTACAGCCAGCGTGGCCCAAATGAAAACACTAAGGGTGTTTCTCTTTATGCATCTCTACTGAAAGGCTCAATTCAGGCTATGTACATACTTCAGGCCTTAGTGCTCAATTCAGATTTTTTTGGCACAGATCTGTTTGTTTGTTTTTTCTGTTCACATTCAATTTTGAAAGCGACCCATATCCGATATCAGTTTGAACTGACCTCCATCCAGAAATGACCCACATGCGCAAATGAACATCAACAAAAGACTCGACGTCTGGACAGTCATGGAAGCCACCGAAATTACGGTCCATGCCCTAATCCTAAGGAAGATTTGATGTGGAGGCCGGATGATGTAGATCGCCTCTAGTTTTGTTTGAATGGAGGTATCTCCTCAAATACTAATTAAATTTGCGACCTTGCTGTCTCTCCACTGGCTTCTTGAGTCGTTGTCCTCCATATTTTTCCAGTCAAATGGACAAATCTGACAGTCCAGACTGAAGTCGCATGGCCATGGATCAGATATGTATCAAATTTAGGATCAAATATGAATGTGGTCCAGATCAGAAATGAAAAGATCTGATTCCATGTGTTTTTTCTGTTCACACTGCACTAAAAACATCAGATCTATGTCACATACACTTTCAGCTGCAATGTGAACATAGCCTTTAGGTTTCCCTTATATTTCCCTCTGTGAAATTGGAAGCAATATGAAGATGGACATCTGGAAAAAATGACAGAGATAACCCCATCAAGGGCACAAAGAAGCAAGCCTTTCTTAAGTTGTGAGCCCACTATATATTAGTAATTCCAGCCTATGAACCCCACAGACTTTTTCACATCCATAGTGCTGTAATTACACACAAGTTACTCCATTCTTCTAGTAGATGCAGATATGATCTGTAACACATCTTATGAAATGCTATGAAATGCTGGTTTGATCAGGTGACTGCGGCAACTCTATACTCCATCCCCCCAAGGTCAGGGAAATGGCCAGGGTCATGATGACAGTACTTAGTGTAATATGATGTAACTCAGTGGTCCCCAAACTGGGGTCCAAGGACCCCAAGGTTCCTTGAACAGGTTCCAGGGGTCCCAGCAAAATGAGAATACATTTTATTTCATTCACTAGAAATTAGCCCAGTGAGAGGATGTTTGATAGTGTCTATTCTGAGCAGGGGTTTCACACCTACAGTAAAGACAGAAAGAGACAAAAATATTCTCAGATGATGATGAAATCATCAGATGATGATGGTCTAAAGCGTTTTGAGGGTTCTTGACATAAAAATGGGAACCCCTGATGCAGTTAATGCATTCCCCCAGAATGAATGAAGATGGATCTTAACCTACAAAAATAAAATCACAAATATTTCCAAGATTTTAGGGGCCCAGAAAAGAAGTCTTTACGCACGAAGATTGTCTGGGGGTCAGTAAACGTGTGAGGAACGTGCCGTGGCTGCTTAAGGACAGGGAATGTTTCGTGCTGCCTTCAAATGCTGTCGGAAATACCGTAATTACGACTTGCACATTTTCCATTCACTCTATCTTTTAGTTGTCACTCAGTAAAACACACAATAAAATAAAGATAAACGTTTCTCGTCTTTGTTCTTCTGCTGCAGCACAAAGTAGCCTACCGCTGTTACACTTGATTATGTTACATGGTCCATTTTGTTATTATTTGCGACCAAAATCATTTTGAATGCGGGACAAGTCGGGTTTACGATTTCAGTACTCGGAAGGAGTTTAGCAGCAGCACCTGAAGGCAGCATCTATTCAGCAGCAGCCCCTTTCCCTTCCCCCAGCTGGTTAACCACATCATCACATGATCCGCCCGGTGCTGCTGAAAACTAGGGGAAAGGTCGCAGCGCCGCGCCGCTCAGACACCGGGTAAAACCTGCAACACATTCACAAACCCACTATGTACCGATATCCCGCGATGGTTATGATGAAGGCATAGGAAAATATATAGTGTGCTTTGGATAAGGTATAATCCAAAGAGGTTTAATATTAACGGTTTTGCCCGTTTTCTACAAGATGTCCATCATAGCAGCAGATGACCCTGACTAACGAATCAGGTCAAACACCCCCACAGTCAGCACATATCCGCATTATGGCTCTTATCGCAAACGGCATCAAACCTGTTTCCCATTGTCATGCATTGGGAGTGCGACGAATTCCATGAATGCATTCCTAAAAACGTGATCGACATGTCTAGCCTACATTTCTCTGGTATTATATTAAGTCTCCTGTCCACGTGGTCCGTGTAAAATTGGGTCATTAAGTTCGTTCCTCCCCAAGTCAAGATTTTATTTTCTATTTATTAAAATAACCAGCATTTGTGACCCAAATGTAATGAGCCAAATCAATATGTATTAGGGATTATGATGCTCTTGCACAGGACACCATGAGGAACCGGCTTTGACTGACCTTCACTAGCAGGTGACATTAGTCCTACCACAGGTGATCAATCCCTCTTTTACTGTAACATTACACATCACATGTCGTAATTATGTACAGCATGTGTCTTCACACATGCTGTACATAATTACGACATAATAAAGCAGTATTTACTGGAGAAGCTATCAGGTGGTTGTCTAAGAATGACCTTTACTTGGACCTTTGCCCACATTCGTGTTGTGATCAAACAACAAAGCTGTTTAACAACCCGGCGCCACGACATTTGGTCGTACAGTCAAAATAAAGTCATAATACTAATTGTTTAGCACCGATATTCAGTACAGGCATTTCCAACGAGAGTTTAATAAAACCAACGGTTAAAATCCAAGGGTGAGGCTGAGAGTGTGATTCCATTAACGGACGGCATTTACACACTGACGTTATTGTCTCTTTCACGAGCCATGATTTGCCCAGAAACTTGTTTTCTGACAGCTATAGGCCAAACAAGGACATAGCCGCCCGGTTATCGCCAATGTGAATAAGAGGATGGGTCATGTAAATACTGCACAGCTATACCTACTGCGCCTACGAGCAAATGTGACTAACTGACATACAAGCGACATTGGCCAAAGATAAAGACCGTTTTCATGGGATTTTTCATACGTTCAGTCGGGGAGTTTCCCCCCTCACCAGCACTGCAGCCATATTTGCGTAGCTACTTCCAAAACTGCAGAGACACAAGAACACCTTACGAGGGGCACCGGCCAAGAAGAAGTATTACTCACCGACCCTTCCTGTTACACTTGCAGGTCTGCACTAAGGGGTCTGCACCGCAAAATGTAGAGAGCGGGGCTTTCTGTGTGTTGACGGCTCGTCTCTCGGCGGGGAGCGGGGACTCTATGCGCTCTGCTCTGCTGCATGAATTGGAGGAAAGACGTGTACACACAGACCGCCCCTTTCGCAACGTCACTGTCCAAAATGAATGCATGGAAATTGTGATGAGGGGCGAAAGATCACTGAAATATTCCTATAATCTTCCTATGGGGACATATAATGTGTTTGTGGCACTCAATAGTGAGTTTGTTGTGCTCTATGGTATTCTTTTTTCTTTATTTTTGGCTGGACGATGAGTCTAGCCCTAGAAACCCAAATGTCCGTGACTGAGTGACTGATGCTATTACCTTATTTGGGCATAGTGACATCATCACATCGTGACATCATCACATCGTCATATCGTGACATCCGGACATCCGGACATCCGGACTTTGGTATATTGCAGAGGAACCTCTGCAATATATAGAATCAAAGCCATCTAGCGTCCGTTTGAGGCTAGTCGAGCCCCGGAGGGGAAAGCAAGACTATTGTAATGTGTGTGTGTGTGTGTGTGTGTGTGTGTGTGTGTCCGTAACTCAGTAACCATGTGGACCGATTGCTATGAAACTTCACACAGTGAAACCATATGTCCGCACCTAGGTTGGAGATTATTTTCAGAATTTTAGCGGGCGGACTCGGCTTGGGGGGGTAAGCGAAAGTAATGAGTAACGTAACTAGTAACGTAACTAATTACTTTGATACAAAGTAATCAGTAAAGTGATTTTGATTACTTTTTAAAGGAGTAATCAGTAATAAGTAACTAATTAGAGGCGGCAGTGGCTCAGGAGGTAGTGTCTGTCTGTCTGTCCTTCTCTTTCCCAGACACAGATGCAGTATTCCTACCAGGCGGTGGACGTGGGTGCTGCCCCAGCTCCTACGGTCGCCAGTGCTGGCCGGAATGTGCGTGTCTGTCTGTCTGTCTGTCTGTCTTTCTCTTTCTCAGACACGGATGCAGTATTCTTACCAGGCAGTGGGCGTGGGTGATGCCCTTCCTCCTGCGGTCGTTAGTGCCATTAGTGACCATTGCCCCATCTCGGATGCTGTTGCTACCTGGCTGTGGATCGCGAGCGCTTCCCTTGTTACTGCGGATATCATCGCAAACTGTTTTTATGTCACCGTCACTGCCTATATTACTTTCCATTACATTGTTTGTCCCGGCACCTATTGCACGCTCAGCCGTCCCGGTGGGGGATTCCTCTTTGACTTGGCCCACCCAAAGGTTTCTTCCATTGTTTACCCTGACAAGGTTTCTTGGAAGTTTTTCCTTTAATGCTTT
>OMLI01090702.1:0-10845 GCA_900302605.1 Rondeletia loricata | reverse complement strand
CACATATTGTAACCCAGGGTTCCTACACAAGTCTGGAAAAGTATGATAAATAAAATAGATCATTTCCATGTTGTATCGAAAAATGCATTCCCTACACAAATCTGACTGGCCTTTTTTATATAGACTTTTAATTTAAATTTTATATTGTAAACTCATTGTCATTTCACATATTGTGATATTTGTTATGTGAAGAATAATGTTCAGCCATAGAGTGATATGGGCTATTTGTTTGTGTGCGAGTGTGTGTGTGTGTGTGTGTGTGTGTGTGTGTGTGTGTGTGTGTGTGTGTGTGTGTGTGTGTGTGTGTGTGTGTGTGTGTGTCTCGATCATGAAAGAGCAAGCACACAACCTCTCTGAAAATACACTGGCCCTGTATACGAGCTAGGGTCAAAGGGGTAAGCTTGCTGAAGACATAATTGTTAGAGATTTCATTAGTGTCCCGACCTTATTGGAAAAAAGATCCAATAAATCCAATTGCTGTCAAAGTTTGTATATGTGTTTCTCTGTGTCTGAATGAATAGTTACTTCTGTTTTGCAGCTGCACAGTCCTAATGGTTGATGGTCTTTTGTTTGGCCGATCTTTACGGTTCATAATTTTAAGGATCAATTTATGATCCTCCCCATTAATCAGCACAATAATTGTTCTGATCTTTTCTTTTATGACTGCTGTATAGTCCACGTGGAATAGCAACAATTCTGTGCTAGGTTTTCCCAGATCACGTTTTGCCATTTGCTTTGAGATGGGAGTCTTTGCCACACTGCCATAGTGTGCATCATACAGTACCTGTGGGACTGACTGTATGTTCTGAGACCAAAATATGCTTTAAGTGGGTCAGGGGGAAGAGAGAGAGAGAGAGAGAGAGAGAGAGAGAGAGAGAGAGAGAGAGAGAGAGAGAGAGATGTGGTGAGCCTCTGACCTCTGACTGTCCACAGCAACAGTGGTATGATTGTTCCCTCAGCAGATTACTTTGTGATATGAAGCCTCATGCCATCACAAGACATGTGACTCTATTTAGTTGAGATAGGAAATACGTTATTCTGTGTGTATCTGTTGCTTTTTCATTCATTGTGAGTGTGTGCATGTGTGTGTGTGTGTGTGTGTGTATGTGTTTGCATTACAAATTTTCAACTCACAGACGATGTGGAGCTCAGAGAGATTTAGTGAGAAATTCCAAAACATAAAATGTACAGTGTTGAATTTGGCTCTCACTGCAGATATTAAGGTTGTTATGACTATGTTTTCTGATGACGAGTGCAAGTAATGGTGCACAGATCAAGACAAAGAGTGTTCAGTGAGCACCGAATTCCACACTGTACTTGATGTTATGGCTTTTCTAACTAACAAAGTAACCAAGTACCCTTGCAATCATAGCGGTACCATTTCACGAGCTTGGTATTGTTCTTTAAAGAATAATTCCTGTTACTTTCATGTGATTTTCAGATAATAATTTGGCCTTACAGTAATAGGGGCAAATGCAGCGTTTCAATTTTTTTGCAGATTTCAAACCTTATCAATTTAAGATGATAACGTGTCACGGTTGCCTCTACGACTCCCATTCATTTAGCTTTAGCAGTGGCTAATTTATGCTGATATTTGTGTGGTTACAACTTAAAAAACAAACCATGCATTCCAGTTTCACCTGGTTTTTAGACTATTCTCAGGCCAAATAACACCTGAACATCACATGAACATAACAGGAATGATCTTTTAAGCACAAACCGCCTCCTTACTTACCCTAACCCTAACCTCCTGACCAAGCTAGGTGAACTCTGGTGCTCTCTTAAATAATTTAGGATTTGAGAGGATTCTTAACAACTGTAAACATATAAGCACAAGTTGTAGTCCTCTAAAAGAAGGATTACATTTGCATCACTTCAAGAAATGTCTTGCACTTGAGACCAAGGAGTGAAATACATTTGAGGGGGGAAAGGTATGATCACAGCCTCATTTCTCGTGATTTCAATAAAGTCAATCTAGTGTTTTTTGTCCACTTGTCCACTTGTTCACAACCACTGTCTTCGAGGCTCCGTGTCGTGTGGATGCTAATTGGAGCGCAGTGGAAAACCAGGACATGTGTTGCATCCTCTCCTCTCTCCTACCGTCCCCCTCTCCTCCTCTGTCATCTTCTATTCTCTTTTTCAGGCACTCATCCCAGCTTCCACCTCAGCCGAGTTCCAACAAAGTTTTCTCTATAGCTCCCTGTGGGCGCCATCTAACATCTCATTCCGTCAGTTCATGTTTACCCCGTTTCCCCACCTCCCTCTTTCACCTCTCCCTCACCTCCTCCCACTTTATCCTGCATCCCCTTTTCTCCATCCCTCTCCCTCCCCCTGCATTCAAACTGAGTGAGAGCCACAGATAAACAGAAGTGGAGAATTTGCTACAATCTGTAGTGTGTATGTGGGAGGGCTCCTGTGTCAGTGAGCAATTCCGCTAACGCCGCCAACACATCAGAGAACTGTGTGTGTGTGTGTGTGTGTGTGTGTATTGTGCATGCTGTGCCTGCCTAAGGGCGGGGAATTTTAAATCAGGAGTCCAAGGAAACTGATACCGCCGAATATTAGAATATTTATTCCTTATCAGAAGCTGGGATATCAGTGTGGGAGCTGTGACTGAGTGGGTTAGGGAGGGAGAGACAGAGTCTGGTGTTTGGAGACAGGCAGATGGTGTGTCTCCCCCTCCTTTGTCATGTCTGAGGAGTACAAAGTACATGAGCTCTGCCTAGCGTTCATCCTCTGAAATGACATCAAGCCTGAACACATCTGACAAGGGCATGGTGACGTTATGATGCCTATGTTTCCTTCTGATCTGCGGTCTAGTCGCTGTTTCTTACTACGGAGATATGGAGGATAACCTGAGACCAGGGGTCACCCCTAATGAAAAACTACTATAGTAATCCTATAATACATTTTAGAAAGATACTATACAAATATCACAGCAACTTTAAGTCCCTAGAGGACTATTATAGTGATACCATAGAGATAAAAATACCATGAAGTATGATAAGGTCACTACCACAGACACACTACAAGTGTAGGAATATATTAGGAATATTATAGTGATACCATAGGAGATGAAAATACCGTAAGGCACGATAAGGTCACTATAAACTCAGTATTGAGTACTGCAGACGTACCTCAAGTCCCTATAGAAATATTATAGGAACATTACAGTGCCTTCAAAAGTGAGACAACTGTCACAGAGTGAAAGAGCCCAACATGTGGAACACATTTCCCCGTACTTTATCTCCTTCAACATTCACTGTGTTGGCCTGTGGCCTTCTTAATGGAACAATGGAGCAGCATTACCAGCGGCTCATCCTTGTGATCCTGTCTCCCTGGAGTCCCAATCCCCTTCCAGTGGTGTGTAAATGTAGGTCGACTGCGCTGTGATATAGTGGGGCTGTTGTTTGTTTGGATGAGGAGTGTTACTGTCAGAGATGAATCATCTACTAAGGCACTTGAACATGTTTACGGATGTAAAAGACAGGAAATGGAGGCGCCTTCCTCAAACAGCCTCTTATTAATGAGATGATTGACAGCCCGGTGCATCTGAGCAAAAATCACTATAATGATCCTACAGTATACCTATGAGGTCTCGTGATGTGTCTGTGGTACTCAATAGTGAGTAGTGAGTGAATCATAGTGACCTTGCCGTACATTTGAGCATTTTTCATCTTTTATGGTATCACTATAATATTTTGCTGTGATATTATAGTCTCCTTCTAAAATTGACTCTAGGATTACTATAGTTCTTTTTGTAAGGAGAGTTTCTCTAGCATCATTTGCTATCTCTGGAGGACGTATTGCCACTATCTTCGTCTGCTTGTTGTTCACAGGCCAGACATAGCTGTACAATTGATCAAAACGATATTGACTTCCAGTGCAATTTCCAAATTGCAAGAGGCTGCACTTTTTTCTCAGAGGGAAAGATGTTTCAAACAGCTTCCTAAGCAAGGTATTCTGATGTTATGCAGAATCCCTGGCCTACAAACAAAGTTGCATTTTGGGGGGGAAATCATTAATTTTATTCAGCAGTTTTGAACATCTTTCAAAGCTGAAAAAGAAATTATGTTGAGAAAAACGGTCCACTTGTATTTCAGGTCATATCTCAATTGTAATATTCAGCAAAAAGAAATGGCAATCGAACTGGGACTTTTTTGTCACGGTTCTTGTTCCCAATGGATCAACAGACTATGATAGATTTGTCTCCTTGTCCACATTTCCATCCATTCGGCCATTTATCCATCCTGGTGTTGCAGCATCCAGTGTTTTCATCT
Organism: Rondeletia loricata; assembly: GCA_900302605.1. NCBI lineage: Eukaryota > Metazoa > Chordata > Actinopteri > Beryciformes > Rondeletiidae > Rondeletia > Rondeletia loricata. The sequence goes on along the minus strand of OMLI01090702.1, from coordinate 6,565 downwards.
GAGAAATGGCTAAAAGACACAAAAAGAAGGAGAGAAAGAGGGGACTGTTTGGAATAGAGAGCAGAGCCTTATCCTTCCGACACACACACTAGCTCCGATCCCTGGAACACAATAGAGCCAGTTCCCTGCACCCTTGGGCCAGGCAGCAAATAATACTCACAATGCAGCGTGTCTGTGACTGCTGGAATCCCCTGTGGCCATGCTTGTACAGCTTGTAAAGGACTGTGCCAGGGAAGCGATGCCAGTCTATAGTGGCAACCTACAGATGCCAGATCCTGGTCAAGCCTTGAAGAGCGCCCCTCCCCTTATTCTGAATGAATCCATTGCTGAGTGTCCAACTCAAGTCATGGACATTGTGGGATGCTTTAGTGCCTTGAATCGACATAGATGTCAACTGGTCTCTCAAAGGCAACATGTCCTTTGAGGTCAATATGACAGCAGTGTTTTAACCAGAATACAGACAGACCCTTGTCTCCTCCATCACGCTCAGTGGCTATTGTTTGCAGTTCAGATATTCAATCCAGTAAGCTTGTCACACCCGCAGTAACGTGGGAATGCAACTCATGGTTGCTTAGATGAAGCAGATACAACAATAACAGTTCTCACACAACTAATATGTCCCATGGTAATGCTCCCTAAATAAAGGAACAAGGCACACACACTGGAGTTCACCGCAATCTTTCCCACTGCACTCCCTTGAGCTCCCATCATCTCCTCAAAAAAAGCTCTGATGAGGGAAAACTGGGAATTTATCCACAGAAATAAAAGAATAATTTCATCTTAGATTCCTCTGAATAATTCATAAGTCATTGTTTGCCAGATGCTGTGTGAACATGTGTGTTTGAGAGACACCGGGGGTCCCTTAGAAACAACAAGACTGTGCTACATCTGTGGCCCAAAAGTAGTTGGGGCTGGGAACGTAAGGAGAAAGGAGACTGATAAACAGCCATTGATTTCAACTGGGTCGAGTCCTGGCTTGCAAGTGTAGCTACACAGCGCCACTCTGTGGATGAACAGGGAACTGCAAGGCAAAAATACCAATAGACTTGTTTTATTCTGTTTTATTTCAAATGTACAGAACTAAAGCAGCATTTACATCAGCATCAACAGTATGACAATGTCACACTGGCATACAGACTTTGGCACTAATAACAGCTCGCACACACGACAGCCAGCAACATATCCACTCTTTACAGTGAAAACACAGCTCACGGATATCATACCTCGTGCAAATAGTGTGTAGAAAGCAACCCGAGGGAACCTCAGAATTATCTTATATACCTAAATTAAATAGTGGATCAGGTGCCGCGGTAAAGCTTTAAGTGCCTTCAACCAATAAACATCTCCAAATGAACAGATCTCCACTGTGTTCCAAGACAGACCTTGGATACCCCGTCTTGTCCTAGTGGTCTGACCCTGGTGGGGGAGTGGGGGGGTCGGTAGCTGCTGCTCCACCAGCCAACACTCTTTACATGCCACTGACCGGGAAGTGGCTGGACATAAGTGCGTGTCTGATGTGTCCCTGTTTGTCATTAGGTTTTTACAGCGAGGACACTATATGAGACAAAGGAACCCAGAGGTTATATTTACTGTCTGCACTTGCTGCACCAGCTCACCCTGGCATGAGGGACCACTACGCTTGCCACATATGGGTATGCTGTTTATATAACTGTTATTATAGTACACTGTGATGTATTCTAGGCTCTAACTCAGTTTTTTCTATTTAGCAATCTAGAAAAAAAATGCCAGACGGATTCCTAGCCCAAGCTTCTCGACTCACGCGCACAAACATTTATCTTTTCAACGGATCTCAGAGATTCTCAAACAGTCCTTATGCGACTCAGGCATACACAGGCAGTGTCACAAACTAAGGCACTCGATTTGGAATCCAAAACAAGTAGAAGTAGATGAATGAATACCCTCATATGTTTTCCCCATAACATTATAGCCATTTTAAAGAAGGTGCTCAGTGAAAGAAATGTCATTAAAGAACAATTAATAGAGATACATAGCCATTCAATCAATCCAAAGGCAAGTCACGGTGTTGGACTGCTATTGCGTCCCTCCTAGTTACTGGTCAATAAATCAGGTGACATGAATCTGAGGTGCCAAAGAGCATTTAAATGAACGGCTAAAACTTAAGATGCAGTGTGTGTGTGTGTTTGTGTCCGTCACAGTGGCTTAAAAACGTGCCACAGGCTTCATGAGACATGTAGCCCATACAGGAATCAGGCAAATGCTCATGTCCACCCCCCCACCCCCCATATACATGGGTCTATATGGTACAACCCAGTGGTTCCATCATGGATCCATACAGCCATTCCTTATTTGGTCCTTCCTGCCCTTCTTTGAGGGTGCGCTCCCTCATTCTCGTCTCCTCTTCGCCGTCTCATTCTACCCATCAAACATCGATCTTCTTCAGCTGTTCGTATGTGAGGAAGAACTGGACACAGAGTAAAGGGCCACAAAGAAGGGAAGTGGAAATTTCCATTCACCAAGAGTGTGACGCACAGTCGGAGGAATTTTGGCTCTTTCTGTACTTCTAGCTCAAAGCCCCCGTTGTAGCTGTTTGCTTGTTACCTCAGCCTACTCTACTGTAACCCAACGAGTCAGTAATGTCATTACGTTGGTCAGGCCTGGTTGCAGCATGATGAGGACCTGCCAATCCCCCCCACAGAGTTCACTCTCCACTGCTCCCTTTTCTGCCCCCACCCTCTCCTCCTCCTTACAACCCCCTACCCCCCCACCAAGGGCCCCCTAGTTTCTTCCTAGCCCGGGGCAATAGGGTACTGAGGCAGTAGCCATCAGTGTTTAACCCAGTTACATAACAGAGTTAGCTAGCATTAGCTCTAAGCTTTCCTCAAATTAAGCATGGCTTGGAATGCACAAAACCGTACGTCACCAAATGCAACTTTTCCCACCGATTTCCCCAACTCAAAAATCATCACATGAATGAAGATGATGTGTGTAAACAGACTGGTGCACTAATAAGATACAGAGAGACTGGAAAGGATACAATGATGTTCCATGGTCCCAGGCGGAGCCAGTTGGGGAAGAACCCCTTGTAGAGGGCCATGAACCCCTCTGAGCGCCACGTCTGGAGAGAAAACAAACATGTTAAAACACATTTTACAAAAACAACCATTCCTCTAATAATCACCCTAAAGCCTGCTCTGGGCGGTATAAGTTTTACCTGGGATTGGGAACACCAGTAACTTTTAAGGGTTGATCGAGGCATTTAATATTACTATTTGATATGAAACATTTATTATCACCAGAGGCAATGACTCGGACATACACACACTGGTACTTCTTCATGCTAATAGACCGTTGATTATCAAAACTACAAATCAAATCATTTTGACACTTTCAAGGAAGTCTAAAATCAGAATGAGATGTGTGTTGTTCATTGCTCCTCTGCAAAACTGCTTTTATTACCCAAAAGTATTTGCACGGTTGATCAGAGATACAACTCATGGGGGTCCTTGGACCTCCTGTGGTGATACAACACCATCTGATGAGGTTGTCTGTAAGTTGTTGAACTTCTCCTGTTAGGAGCTACGACTGACCTGCAGCAGACAGTCCAGTGTTCCCTGGTACAGAGCCCCTCCTCTCTGGTTCATCATGCGGGTCCGGACTACATCCACTGGGTTGGAGGCCAGAGCCCCCGCCAGACCGCACACAAAACTGGACCTGGGGGTCGACAAGCCACAGGTTAATGTGATAATCCATGAGTTCCTCTTTTTTTTCTATTGTGACATCTTGGTGCCAAGCAGTCATTGTTGTGGTGTTTTTGCACTGCACTTCCAGAGATAATTGTTCAATCGAACAGTGTGGTCATTGCTGCGATGTCTTTTTCCTTTGAGTTTCTGTAGGTGGCACTCTTTTATTTGTCTGTTAAGCCATGGTGGATATCGCTGCTTATGCTAACTACCCAGTTCTTCCTCTATTTATTCCAATATTCTGCTGCCAGAAACATAAAATGCATCACTTCCTGTACCAGAGGTGCACAGGAAGACCTAGGGAGAGACCTAGGGAGAGACCTACCCGACAGGGTCTTGGGTGTTTAGAACAGCAAATGTAGGTTGAATCACTATTGTGTTATATCAATTTACCATAGAGAGTAGTATGAAAAAGTCAGATTATTACTTTAAGCTGAAAGCACACAGCCATGTTTCTATTGATTTCTGTCACAGGTCTGAACTCAAATGTTGCACAGTTGCAGGTGTTAGTAAGCAACCATCTCTCAAAGTAAGATTTAAGCTGTCTCAACTCAGTAGAAATCTAGGATGATCCATGACCATGTGCTTCCAGTGTTAAACTATCCACACACGTGTGGATGTGAGGACAGTAAAAAAGGGAAAAATCAAGGTTGTTAATTGGGAATAAGATGATGGCCAGCAAGTATCAATGTTTAGAATGTGGCTGAATAATACATATAGCCAGGGAAGAGAGTCTATATATGAAAAGTTAATTTCCAAAATGTTATCTATTTTGGAAAATAAACGTGACCTTAAATTCATCGTTCAATATCTCAATAAGGTAGATGATCCGGCAGATCCGCTCTGATAGTGTTTGTGTGACCAAGGACTTAAGTTACAGTACTTACTATCTTTTATTTGTTTTAATTGTGTGCAGTGACAGTGAATCATTTGGTCAGAGTATGTGTCACAGATATCTCAAAGTACAGATGGAATGTCTGAATACCCTGACAATGTTTACTTCTATAAATACACACAGCAAAGTGGGGATTTGTTGGCTGAAATACAAAGTTAGGTAAAGTTAATAATATTATTGTATTATTATTGTATGCACAAACACACTGTACCTGGCTGTCAATGCTGAATATGAACAGCAAACAATCTGGGCGAGGTACAAGAGTCTACCCTCCATCTTTATTTTTACAGCTTAGCTCCACCTTGGGGTACCTACCTGTGCCTTGCCCTCACAAGAAATTCCCTACCAGTGATAATAACACGAGAGGGGGGGATTCTCCGCATTATACACCAAATAAGTCTCTTGTGGATGTCACTCACAGGAAGTGTGTGTAGACGTTGTCGCCCATGTAACCGGACAGGATCAGATGCTTCTTGGTGATGTCGTAGACCGGGAGCTCAACCCCGACCACGATGGCCGCCCGCTGAGCCGTTAGAGAGACACCCTGAGAGAGAGAGAGAGAGAGAGAGAGAGAGAGAGAGAGAGAAAGAGAGAGAGAGAGAGATTGCAAGTTGAAAACCTGAGTATGAAACAGCAGTGTGTGTGCTACCTGAACCCTATGTGCACTAATCTGATTAATCCATACAAATAAAGCATTTTGAAGGTGGAATAAAAGTGTGTGTGTGTGTGTGTGTGTGTGTACCTTCCATAGTCCTCTTGTTCCCTCCTCCTGGTAGATGTTGATGAAGTTGCCCATCATACTGCCCTGGATCACATTGCCCTGAGCCTGCATGCGGATCTGGGAGGGACAGACAGGGGCAGTTGTCCATGAACTTGAAGTCAGAGACAATGCACAGTTGCTTAAAGTTGACCAAGCAAAGTTTCAAACACGGGCGTATTAAATCAGGCTCCCCTCGGAATGCAAATCTTTGGCGAGCATAATGTCCTGAAGTCTTTTCCCATCCTGATTTCCAGAAATTCCCCACCGCTCGAGCTAGACTGTTTTGTTTTTTCCCATTTCATAGTGGCTGCTGTTTACAAACCAGCCTCGAGTCGGTTCACTGTCTGGCTCCAGGAGGCTATGTTGACTTGGTGGGTACAGTAAAAACACACCGTGACCAAAACACAATGTTCCAAACCTGCAGCCACATCTATTAACCCTTAACAAACACACACACACTGAAGACAGGAGGTCATTATGCCTAATAGGGCATGGCGAGATGAGGTCAGGCAAAACATTATGCACACAGACAAGCATGCACACACGGATCATATTCATGCATCTGTACTTGTGACAGATTTAACATGGTCTTCATTCCAAGGTCACTCGAGTTAGTCCAGCTGTATCTAGAACACAACAAGTCTCATTGTGCTCTGGAAGATTTGTTGCAGTTCCAAGACATGAAACCAAACCAGCTCTACTGCTCTGGTGGATAATTGATGGCATGTGTGTGTGTGTGTGATTAGCTACCTTCAGCACATCGGTGGGGTTGGCGATGGAGGAGGAGATGACCCCGGAGAGAACACCACACATCACGTTAGTCAGCAATGTCTCATCTGAAAGACAAGAGTGGGAGGCATACTGTAACTGTAACTAGGCTGCATTCCAGACATCAGGCTGTAGACTACTGCAGTTTCACACAGACACACACTGTTAAAATGACCTCTCACTCTGCAAACAGGAGGCACGTTTAAATAGGTCGAACGTGCCTGCGCCTGGGTTAGGAATGTAGAAGCCTCTGGTGTGGATACGGAAGACGGCCGGGCACTAACTCCAGCAGTTTCACAGAACACACACACTCTATACTGATAACAATGTGGTGATGTATGGGCATGGACAGCCAGATTGTGTGTGAGCATGCGTGTATATGTATGTGTGTGTGTGTGTGTGTGACTGGGTCTCACCCTC
>OMLI01090701.1:0-18449 GCA_900302605.1 Rondeletia loricata | reverse complement strand
TCTCCGATGTCTTGAGGGTGGTGAGGAGATTAATATCGGATAGGCCTCTATGGAACTATACCAGATTTGCAAAGAGGAAAAGATGATATAAACAGATAATCATTAACAGTGTAATACTACATATACACAGAAACTGCCACATTCTGATTTATATAGAGGACACTTCCCTCATCTGTGCCAGTCCAGTTTATAAGTGGCTTCTCCTTAAAACCCGTCTGAGAGCTGGAGTACTTCGGTCTTTTCATGGGCCATGGCTGCCCAGAAACCAGGGGTGGAAAGTAAAAATACTTTGTTACTTTACTTAAGTACTAGAGGCGGTAGTGGCTCAGGAGGTAGAGTCCTCGCCCAGCAACCGAAAGGTTGGTGGTTTGAGTCCACCTCCTACTGGGGGGAAAATCTGTCGTAGTGTCCTTGAGCAAGACACCTAACTCTAATTGCTCCCGTTGAGCAGGTTGGCGCCCTGCGTGGTTGCCTCCGCCAACGGTGTATGAATGCCTGTGTGAATGGGTAAATGAAAGGAAAATTGTAAAGTGCTTTGGATAAAAGCACTATATAAATGCAGTCCATTTACCATTACTATTATTGGGTATCTGTACTTTACTTGATTAATTCTATAAATGCATACATTTACTTCTACTCCATCAGTATGCTCTCCTGTGAAATGTGTCGCAATCTGAACATTTTTACGTGCTTGGCATGGCTTGGACAGAAGCATTCCCCTGGCGCTTGTTTTCGTGCTATTTCCAAAATAGCGAACTTATCCTTTAACTCTACAAAGTGCATTTTGTGAACAGACAGCAAAACTTTAGATGTTTTAAAAGAAAATAACTGCAGGAAAAGCTAAAATATATATATTTTATTCTTTACAACAGCAATATGTTCCCATTAAAACTGCAGAGATACAGACAGTAATGGGAGGTGGAGCCCCCAAGGTCTGAGTTGATAGTGCTTCTGGTACTATTTGCTATGTATCGCATCTATCACAAGGGCCCCAGAATCAAAAGCAATGCCTTGGCTGTTGAGACATGTGGTTATGTCATTCAGTGATTCAATGAGCCTTTCTGCAACATTTGACTTTACCAACAGTCTTCAAAACTCGAATTTACTCACAGAATGTCGCCATAATTATTACAGTGATTACACAGAAGGCTTATCAACAATGTAAAGATACAAGGTACAATTGCAAGCAAAAAGTAGCATAGCACTGTATTCATAAATTAGACTGAGCTAACATCCCCGCGGGAACATTTGGTCATTGCAGCAGCGAAAGTAAAAGGATTCAGCAGGGGAAAAGACAAAGAGAATATAAGCACAAAAACACAATATAAAATAAGCACCAAAACAGTCAAAATAAAACAAAGTCATAAAATATAAACAATTGTGGTGTTATATAAACATATGTGACTATTTCATCCGCTGTTAAGTAGACTGTTATGATAACAATACCTCAGCAGTGAAACAGAACAGTCCCCTTGCAATAACTAAAATTACTCAATTGCATTTTTATACAATCACAAAAGCATTTCTTAGTCATCATGTAATGATTTAGAGAATTATTTTAAATATCACAGAAAATTATCCACTGGCCCTTACAATAGTTACCAATGTCGTCAGTGTACTATTGGGGTCCAGTATTCTAACCAAAGGCACATTCACACCTGTGTCTTGGAAGATCTTGTTCTGCAGAGTCATGGCCAACATTGAATCAATGCCCAATGCACAAAGAGCTGAGTCATCATCCAGCTCATCTACGCTAACATTGCTTATCTCACTGACAATTGTTCTCACACTTTCATGTATGGAAGATAAATGTTGAACCCTGGGCTCATTCATTATATTGTCTTTCAGTTCCATTTCCACCAAAGCTGACAGTCGTTCCCTGAGAGAAGCATTTTGTGAAAGAACATGATTGTTTAGATTTCTGAAGTTGAACTTGCATATGACTTGCTGTGGTGTGTTCATCAACAGACACTTTTCAAGAGCCTCGTGAACCTCACACATATCCATAATCATCATCCCTTTTGCCTCCAGGAACCTTTGGAAATGGTCTTTGTTCGACAGGAGACCCAGGTTCAAAGGACCCCAGTTGATGGACTGTCCAGCAAGTCCAAGGTTTCTCCGATAATGACAGAATGTGTCTAGGAAGGAATTGGCTGCCGCATAGTTACACTGCGAGGCATTACCAATGAAGGAAGAGATGGAGGAGTAACACACAAAGAAATCCAGTTTGTTGTGCAGTGTTGCATAGTGAAGATTTAAAGCCCCATTCACTTTTGGTTGTAACACCTTTTGGAAGAGGGATTGGTCGAGGGTTTCAATCAGCGCATCATGTAAAACTGCAGCGCTGTGAAACACTCCTTTGATTGGACAAGAGGGGAACCTTTGTCCAATCTTTGAGATTGCCTCCACCACCTGCCTCGACTCAGAAACGTCACACTGGACATTCATGATAGTCACCCCATATCTTTTCTGGAGTGTTTCCATCTTAAACTGCATTTCATCTGAAAGAATACTTCTGGATAGTGTTGCAATGCAACCTCCACCATTATGTGCAATGAACTTGACTGTCTCAAGTCCCAAACCAGAGAGCCCTCCAGTTACAATGTAGACATAGCTTTGTTTAAAGAGTTGCCTTGGCCTTGTGAGCAAAGGGATATCAGACACTGGACAATTATTTTCTTTGTGATCTAAAACCACTTGCTGCACCATCTTCGCGGTAAAGTAGGACTCAACATCTGCACTGGTCTGAGCTTCTCTTGTGCCTGGTAATTGAAACGTATCCCTTTTCAGAGGTAGAGACACTGTATCGAAGCCTAGTGACATTAGCCAATGAAAAATCTTTCTTTTTTGTGTTTTTAGATTGGCTCTCTGGAAAACATTAGACACATTAAGTTTGTGTACATGCATGTGTTCACTCTCCCATGCAAACATGTTTGCTGAGAGTGAGGATGACATTTGATTGTTACACACAAAAATAATGTGTCTCTCCAGGCCACCACTTTCATTTATCCCCTGCGAAGACTGATCAAATGGTGGCAGAAAAACAAATGCATGACACTGATCAACATTCAGGAGTTCCCTTCTGAAATGTGTCTGAGAGGTAACATTCCACCCTGACCTGTTTGCCGTCAGAGCTAAAACCTTCAGCAGACCAGAAGCTGGAGTGGAGGAGATGATGGCCAACTTCCTGTGTTGTTGTTTTACCTTAGGTAGCATTCTCTGCAGGATCTCCCACGCCAGCACAAAGTAAGATATACATGGAGTCTCTCTCAAAAATGGAAGTCTGTTTGTGTTGTAGCACACTGCTTCAGGAATCAGAATCTTCAAATTGGCAGCTACTGGATAACAAGAAACAATATGATCTCCCACTTTGAGTTTATGGACATCTTTCCCAACAGCTGTGACAATGCCACTAAAATCTAAAGCCAGAAGCGTGTGATTCTGGGACGTGTGCTTGCTCCAATACATTGTCTCGCTAAAGTTCAAATGTGAAGTGCTGACAGGAAAGTAATCGGATGAATGCACACATACATTCATTAGCTGAATCTCAACTGACTTGTCTCGGACAGGATTTCTGTGTGCGTCACAGGGGATGGCAGACAGGTTTGCCATTCTGTATGGATCAGCAGTCTGTAGGACAAAGTCCCTCATATACATTGAGTGCATACCACCCTCACATAAAGCCATGTCTTTTATGGGGGTTCGCACTACTCTTGTTGCTGATGCCTGCCCTCTGCTGATCATGACCTCTTGTTGTTTGCAGGTGTTTATTACATGAACCAGAGTTTGAATGTCTTCACTCCTCACAGAGGCAAGGTCAATCAGCTGAAAAGAGAGACCTGCCATCTCTGCTGCACAGGCCCTTGTCATACCAGACAGCACAAAAGCAGGACTGATATGGTCCACAGTCTTCTCTGTTGATCTATAGGTTATGACCCGGAGAGTGCAAGAGTGTTTGCTCTCTTTCAAGGCTAAAACAATCTGGCGAAATAGCTCACAGCAAGTAACCAAGCATTCCAATGTCTTCTCAGATGACAGGTGACTGAGGTCCTGCACACCCCAAATGAAAAGAACCTCCTCCAAATCCACATTAGTGTAAAGTAAGTGAAACACTAAGTCTCGAAGTTGGTCTGACATCCAATGGTCTCTGTTCTTCACAATGGTTGATTCTGGGTGTACATATGGTCTAAGTGCTTTAGCAATGCCTAGTTTGTCTTCAAAAACTATGGCCATTATTTTGCAGTTGGAGTCTACCTCGTCAGGAATTGAGATGATTTCATTGTGGAAGAACAGTGACTCTGCAACATTTGAGCAATGGCCCAAAAATGAGATCCTCACCTCCTTAAGTTCCACCAGAACATGCCCCTCTTTAGTGGAAAAGCAACCACATACATCGAGGAAGTCTGGAGTCTCTTGAGTTGCTCTTAAATACATGACCATTTCCTCTTGGAGTGGTCCTGATATGGCAACATAACCAATTGCCGAGGGGAATCCCTGCTTGGCTGTTAGGCTTCCGATAGCTACCACTGCAGTCATTTGCAGGAAATAGTCCAATAACACAGGGTGGATGAAATAATCATGAAGGTGTTTCAGAATCTCACCAGGGACTTTAATTGCTGTCACAGCTTCCTTGAATTCATCCCCAAAATGCACATCATCGAGCTGTTTGAAAACAGAGCCATATTCAAATCCTGCTTGAGAAAGAATTGAGTAAATCTCTTTTCTCTTCATAACCAATTTGCACCTTTGGGCGATAATGTCAAGGCAAATGTCTTGCTCTTCTAACAATGGCTGTCCATTTGTATACCTATATGCGCCAGATGCATGTGTTGCTGAAGAAGACTGTATTTTAAATGTAGTCTCATTCTCTGCATGATCCAGCGTTACTTTCAATTGATGAGAGTTTGCGCTGAGTGTGAACAGACTGTGGAAAGTTACACTGAGCTGGAGCAAGGAAATTGGCTTCTTTGGCCTTAAACTTGCCATTACTGAGGCATAAGCTAGTTCAACGTACAATGCCCCTGGCACAATGGTGACACCATTGTTTTTATGCTCCCAAAGATAGGGTGCAGTCTCTAATGAGAGGCTGCACTTGTATTCTTTATTATCCTGTTTTATTTGGGATATCAGCGGATGGTGAGAGAAAACAGTTGATCCATTTCCCTTTCTTACAGCTTCAAAATACAATTCTTTCTTCAGGTTATCAAACTGATAGACTGGAAGAGCTGTTGGCAATGTCTCGCTACCGCTATAGAGCTGATGCCAGTCTATATAGATGCCCAGTTCAAATAGTTTTGCCACTGTAGATAGGATTGTCTCATAATCTTTCTCTGGCAGCACTGAGGAGAGAACTATCTGGTCATTTCCCAAAGTCTCATGGATGTTCCTTTGGAGAGCCCTACGAGGTCCAATCTCCACAAAGACCACTTTCCTCCTTGACTGCCTGTCCTTGGTTGCAGCCTGCAGTGTTTGCTGAAATAAAACAGGCTCTCTGATATTCTTTGCCCAGTATCTGCCTGTGATAAAGTCGCCATTTGAATGCTTGGCCTTGTCTCCAGTCACTGTCGAAAAAAGTTCGCATTCCATATTGTTTACAGCCAAAGAGTCAATACTTTTCTCAGTGTCACCTACTATGGGATCCATCATATGGCTGTGGTATGCAACTGGAACATCCAAGACATGGAGGAAGAGATTTGTATCTGTAAACATGGTCTGCAGCTTCTGATGGAGGGTGGCTATAGCATCTGCATCCCCTGACAGAGTGCAAGACTGAGGGCTGTTGAAAGCCGCTACACATATTTTTCCAGAGAAGATTGGAAGGATTTTTAAGACTTTGGCTACAGCCACATTACTGACTACAAGCATTTTCCCTCCTGTGACCTTGCTCTGGAGAGTACTGCGGTAGTACACCACCTTCACTGCATCCTCAAGAGACAAGAGGCCAGAACAGTGAGCAGCAGCAACCTCTCCCACAGAGTGTCCAAGAATGGCATCAGGTTTGACACCCCAGTGCTTTAGAAGACTGGCGATGCCAACCTGAATAGCGAAGAGAAGAGGCTGGACAACATCTGGCTTGGTGTAATCATCAATGTCATAGTCATCGGCAATCTTTTGCCTGATGCCGTTGCTTTTATAGCTCTGGAAGAGATTCTCAACTTCTCGGACCTTCTCTCTGAACACAGGCACCTCTCTCAGAAGCTGCTTACACATACCCCTGTAGGTAACTCCATTTCCACAAAACACAAAGACCAATCGGATGTCTGACTTTGTTGACTCAACCTTCTTGTTCAATGCAGATGTCAGCTGACGGTCTAAATCTGAGAGGGAAGATGTTAGGAAGGCCTTCCTATATTTGTGTTTGGAATGACTCCTCCTACATGCTGAGGTATATGATAATGCCTGTATGTCAACTGTTTTATCGCCGCAAAGCCTCTGATGAGTGTCAGTGATGGACAAGATCAATGATTTCTCAGAGGCTGCAGATATTACAAAGAGCTTTCGACAGCCATGTGGGATCAGTGTGCGAGTGGTGGCCTGCCTGTACTCTTTTACAATGGCATGTGCATTTGTACCTCCAAACCCAAAGCTGTTGATCCCAGCTACCCTCTCTAATGACCCATTTGTCTCCCATTTCTCAGCTTTGATGGGGATATTTATACTCAGAGCTTTTACATCTACACTGGAACTGTCTTCAGAGTAGAAAACTGAGGGAACAATGGTTTCATGCTTCATCATTAAGAGTACCTTAATGAGCCCTGCCACTCCAGCTGCAGATTCCGTGTGTCCAATGTTGCTCTTCACAGAGCCGATGCGGAGTGTCTCTGATCCTGGAGGTTTAGCTTTAGCAATGACATTTGAGATGCTCCCTGCCTCTGTTGGGTCTCCAACTGGGGTTCCAGTCCCGTGTGCTTCTATGTACTGGACATTTGCAAGTTCAGTCTCTGAGTAGATATTTCGCAGCAGCTCCTCTTGTTGAACCATGGAGGGCTTGGTGATTGGAGTGACTGAATGTCCATCTTGGTTGACTGCTGTTTTTCTGATGATACCCCAAATCTTGTCGAAATCTCTTATAGCCTTTGTATAGAAAGTCATACCATTAGTATGGTAGCTATTACCTCTATACATGTGCATTTATTCAGACAATGATGGGACATGGCTGTGAAAACAAACACTATAATGTACTTACATTCTTCAGCGGTTTCAGTAGAACTACTCCACAACCCTCTCCTCTGCCATAGCCATCTGCTCTGCTGGAGAAAGGCTTGCTGGTTCCTTCAGGTGAGATCATCTTCGCCTTGCTGAGAGCAACAAACACTCTTGGCTCTATGATACAGCTGACACCTCCACAAAGAGCCATCTCACAGTCTCCTGGTTGGGGAAAAGGTTATGAAATGAGAAACGTTTAAAAAGCGTGCAGTAATTAGCCTGCTTTTATCATTTAATATGTGAACATTTGTCAGGAAGACATAACTGAATAAGTGCAATACTTTGCTTTATAGCCTGGCAGGCTAAATGCAGAGCCACCAATGAGGAGGAGCAGGCACTGTCAATGGCGAAAGAAGGGCCAGTGAGATTAAAGGTGAAGGATATTCTGTTGGCAGCAACACTCATAGCCGTCCCAGTGCCGTTGTAGTGGGTCATTGTGCTAGGACTGTTGTTTAGGAGCATCTCATAGTCCCTGTTCATAAGACCTGCATCAACATATTCAATACAGAGTATATTATAATCTGTGTATTGTTAAATTGTGCTAAGAACTTTTTCATGCATCATAGAACAATGGTGTTTACCTATATAAACTCCAGTTCTGCTTCCACTTATGGTCTCCATAGCCATTCCAGCATCTTCTAATGCCCTGTATGTACACTGGAGAAGGAGTTTCTGCTGAGGGTCCATGAAGTCAGCCTCCACTTCAGTGATGCCAAAAAACTTGTGATCAAACTCATTAAACCTGAAGGATAGATGGTTTTCATCACAAATGCTAAACTTCTCCAGAGAAGAATCAATACTAAATCTCTCTAAACAGATATCACAATGATTAGAAAGTCTTATGTCTAGAGCTTACCCATTTATGAGAGCAGCTTTGGTTGTCTGTGTCTTTCCAGGTTTGCTATCATCAGGATCAAACCAACAAGTGCTGTCAAACCTCTCCTCTGGAATATCTACAACACAGTTCTTTCCCTCCAACAGAACTCTCCAGAAATTGTCAAGCCCCTCACCTAAAAACAAACATACCACAGTGGTTATAATTTGTCTTAAATTCAGACCGAACTGGAAAAACATTCATTTCAAAGAATTTGAAAATCCCTGGTACTGCATCATGTTTTAGTCTTACCTCCAGGGAAATTGCATCCAATCCCAACAATGGCTATGTCGTCTTCTGCGTCCTCCATTATTAATTTGGTTATAATCTACTCAAGTAGAGGAGTGGACCGGAGGACTTTGTTGCCTCATTCTAAAACATAAGGTGAAAGTTGGCCATTTCAAGCCATTCCACTATGAAGCTCGATGTTTAGTCCTGGCTGCTGTCTTTGGCCCCAACTAGTGCTGCTGTACCTCCATGACCCTTTATAAACACTGTGGCAGGCATCAAAACAAAGGGACAAGAGGACACAACAATAGACTGGCTTGTTACATCTGTATATTATTCTGAGTCGGCTTCATTTGTAACGAAATACGCTAATTGCGGGTTAAGACTTAGATCTAAAATCAGCAGTAAATAAGCTATTGTTCCTTTTGCAGGTTGACGAGAAGACAGTGGATGCTATTGGCTTTCTCTCATTGGCAGTTTTCAAACTCCTCTGCTCTGTCACTGGTCATTGTTGCTCAAAAAGGATATAGTAAATTGTTACTTTAGAGGTTTCTGATTCTTTTTTTAACGCAGGAGAAAAAGCAGGAAAAGTCAACTCCCATTCAAAATAGTTTGCAAGGGTGTCTCAGTTGGCTCTAAGGCACATACCATGTAACCATGACATCATGGGATCAAATCTGGCCTGGGATCTTTGTCGCATGTCATCCCCTCCTCTCCCCCCCCTATCATTCCTATCTCCCTCTACTGTGACTATCTAATAAAGTTTGGCTGAGTTACAGGATGCTGGAGAGATTAGATTTCTCATAAAAGGTATAACTAAATTCCATCTATTTACTGCTGCTGTTTTCTATATAAAATTAAGCACTGTAAAACACATTAATGTAGAATAACTTTTATTTGAGTTTCAATAAGACCCATTTGTAATTCTGAGAAACAGACAGAATCACAAACCTGATCCTTAACACACACTTGCAGTATATACATTTCCCCTCACATGTCAATTAGAGGTTGAGCTTAGAATAGGACATGAGGGCCTACCACTAATTTAAGAAAGAAAAGAAAAATGACACACTTTGGGCACTTCAATAAATAAAAACAAAAAATGTGTATAGTATGTAGTAGATGCAACTGAATTACATAATTTAGAGAAAAGAAATAGAAGAATATGGAGAGCTCAACAATGAAGAGATGAGGAATATCACCAGCACCTTGCTACAGCCAAATGGTACATTCTATATGTACTTTAAGGTTATACGGTGTTCACCTGTCTGTACAAATCTAAAATGAAGGGTGTGTAAAACAAGCACTGAAACAGGACGTCTGCACTACAGCAATGGTAAGGTCAAATCCAAATTCATAAAACAAAAATGTGTACATGGGGTGAAACACAATTTCAGTGTCATCTTTACATTGATAATAAGAGAAATACAAAGAACTGAATTAACTACAAGGCCTTCAAAAGGCCTGTGCTCCATTGCGCAGCTTCATATATACATGCAATGAGTCTAAAAGGCCTTGTCTGCTGAGGTTTCTAGTGGTCCAGCGATTTGCCCTCCAGCAGCAACTGGATCTCTTTGGCATCCAGTGTTTCATATGTTAACAGGGCTTCAGCTAGCTTCTTGTGCTCCTTACTATAAGTCTTCAGGATGTTTTTAGCTCGCTCATAGGAGTCCTGGATGGAAGGGAAAGATCAATGAATCAGAGTTGGATAAATCGGGCGATGTGATACATTATTTAATGGCTCTTTGCATGCCACTGTTATCTACGCTGAGGAGACAATATCTGTAAATCTACATATCAGAGCTAAATATGGGGGAAGCTCACCTTCAGTAGAACCCTCACTTCCTGTTCGATGGCAGCTTGCGTCTCGGGGCTCTGCTTTGATAGGTCACTACTGTAGGTCATGACGCCAAGCTGCAGCAAAACACAATGAGGTTGTCTCAGGTTAGAAAAACAGTAGACCTCTTATGCAATAGCCACGAATAGTTACTGAGCATTATAAGGCTGTCAGGGCTTATTTGAGAGACCATAGTTACACAGAGCGCTTCAGTGCCTTAGGTATAATTGTATGTCATGGTGATGTTAGGGTTGACAGTGCAGGTTAAGTAGGGTAGTGGTTCTCAACCATGTGCCATCGAGGCCAAAGAGTATGTAGGTTTCCATTTCAACTAAACACTAAATCAAATGTGCTAATCAGTGAAATCGGCTGCTGTAGTGTTTGGTTGGAATGAAAACCTGCAGACTCTCGGGCCTCGATGGCATGTGGTTGAAAACCAGTGAATTTGGTTGGGAAAGAGATTAGAAGCAAAGTACACTGATGCTCGGAATTAGAAATGTTACAATATACGAGTTTCAAATCAATATGTGAATGTAGATTTACACTTTGCTTTGCTCATGTAAAGGACCAGTGGGTTGAGTCTAGTAGGTGCATGCTGGGTAGTAGTAGCACAAATCTCTCAGGGTCACGTCAGAGCACAGGGGTGAGGATGGGATTATGGTGGAGGCGGGAGTGAAGTCAGGAATGTGTGGCTGCTTACAACAAAATCCTTGCTACAACATGTAAAAGCCTGAGAACAGCATTGTTGAGTGGCAAACTGCCTTTTATGTTAGTGGAAATAGGGTCTTTCGACAAAGCTGTTCAGTAATCAGTCAACATTTTACCTCGCTCATTCCGAACCTGGTCACCATCATTTGTGCAATCTTGGTTGCTCCGTCAAAGTCACTGGATGCTCCTGAAACACACAACAGCAGGGAAAGCTTGAAACTAAAGCTGTGTATTACCAGGAACCTCAGCATACAGTATATTTCATTATACATACACTACAATATTATAGCATGGTAATTCTGTAATTATCACAATTCTTAACAAGGAATAGAGATATTGTATCATAAAAGCAAAGGTATTATTTGATAGCATTGGAAACTATTTATTTTATCTTGAGGATACCATTCGGTCAGAATTCCTTAAAACCACGTAATATCAAAGTTCCTTGCTTTAACTTTTAATTCCAAAATCTAATATCTTTATAAGAACAATATTCAAAAAGTCCCAACACAATATGCCAGAACATACTGCAATATGTTGATATCACCTACTTAAAACGTGTCAAAATGACCTTATGTTGTGTAGCAGCACATACACAGATCCCAAGAATTATCTAAATTTTATGACAATACAATATAAATCATCATGTAGTTTATCTTTTACAGCATTTTTGGTGCCAATAGCACAATGACAATAACACATGATAAAGCATTGATTCGGTAAACTTAAATTAAAACAATTCCTCTTAATGTCGCACCAGTGGTGATGTAGTCATCTCCGAAGATGAGCTCCTCTGCTACTCGACCGCCCATGCTGACATCCATCTGGGCCAGCAGCTGGGCTCGCGTCTCACTCCAGCGGTCATTCTCTGGGAGCATGGACACCTAGAGAGAGACCAGGAGAATACAGATCAGTTTGAGGACTGGGTTACAAACAGTGACAGCAACTTTATTGGTAAAGAGTGCTAGTTGTATCGTAAATCCACAACAAGTACTCACATGGCCGAGAGTTGGGCCTCTAGGCATGATGGTGGCCTTGTTGATGGGCATTGCATCTTTGGTGTAGTAGGCAACAATGGCATGGCCAGACTCATGGTAGGCTGTGATTTTCTTATTTTTCTTGTCAATGTCAACACTCCTCCTCTCAGGGCCTGGAAGGAAAAGGACAAAGGAAAGGGACTATGAGTGATCAAAATCTATTTTTTTTTTACCTTGAACAATGCAGGACTTAATCGACACTACAAGAGAACGATGACAGGCTCGTTCAAGAACAAAGGCCATTAAAACTCACACTCTTGTCAAAGTACTGAACTTTCCTACAACAGGCCACAGTCTTGAGACCAAATTCTGGGAAAAGTTCAGCTCGGGAGAATAAAAGGGACACCCGACATGCGCTGACCTGACATTTTTGCTGTCCAGAATGTCTCTTAACTAGAGTGTATGTAGTTAAATCTGTCTCATGTGATGCTCTACAGCAGGTGGGCTGCAGGGCAGGGCTGTGCGCTTTGTGTATTCACCCATGAGGATCTTGTCCTTGGCAAACTCCAGCTCCTTCATTGAGACCATCTCTTTCTCATCCACGGCTGCCCTCAGGGCCGCCTGGTTGACCAGGTTCTCCAGATCCGCCCCAGAGAAGCCCACTGTGCCCCGGGCAATGATCTCCGCATTCACAGCTGTAAAAGAACAAAGCCAATAGAGGAACAGTTGCTTGATAAAGGTTATCAGTGTTCGAGAGACAATGGTGTCTTTCACGCAACATGAAAAAGAAGGTATTCTCTAAGGTTTGCAGCTTGGAACAGTTTAAAAGGTTTTAATTGATAAAGAGAGCATTGTAGTTTCAGAAAAGTGAGGTGAGGATCAAAAGAGATATATCTTCTTTAAGGCAACATGTGCAGGATTTTCTCATCAATATATCATATAATATATATATTACACATTAGGGCTATAGGTAACAAGTAGTTGCCTGAGAGATCTGCCCCATGCTTTCATTTGGGACAAACATTTGTGTTAATTTTGTGATTTTGTGTGCCTACCAGGATCCATTTTGATCTTGGACAGGTACCAGTTGAGAATTTCAGTGCGTCCTTTCACATCCGGACGAGGGACCGTCACCTGCATGTCAAACCTCCCTGGCCTTATCAGAGCACTGAAATGCAAAGATTCAAAGCAGATATTCTCTTCCATTCTGTTAAACAGCTGGGCAGCGACCCAGCCCTAGAACCCCAAATGTCCGTGACTGACTGACTGAGTGACTGACTGACTGATGCTATTACCTTATTTGGGCATAGTGACATCGTGACATCATCACATTGTGACATCGTCACATCATGACATCGTACATCATGACATCGTGACATCATCACATGACATCATCACATCATGACATCGTACATCACACATCATGGTTTGAGTCCTACGTCATTCGTGCATTGGGAGTTAATATCTGTAACTGTTGGACAGCATCTTTTTCCATTATGGTACAGTAGTAGCCATTTGTGTTGACTCATCATTTCTATAGGCTTTTTTTATTTTTTATTACTTATAAATGTATAGGTAACTTCCCTTGCATGCAGTATGACAAATTCAATGATAATCTGTGTAAGAGGTTGACAATTTCAATGATAATCTGTGTAAGAGGTTGTGTTTGTTGTCTTACTGTAGCTGACGTAACAATTCAATTATCAATTTAGATTGAGAGTGTTTGTTTTGCTCTTTGTGTACATGAACTGGTTCCATTCAAACAGTACGATGCTGGAACTAGGACAAGGTCACAAGGAGGAAACAGCCTGAGGCATCTGCAGAGGACAAATGTTACATAGTGGTGGGCAAATGAACTGGAGTAGCAGTGGTATTTATTTGCATAAAATGTAGATCAACGTCTACATACGTTTCCTCATGATGCATTTTTCACCTCAATGGATTGCCCTTATTGCAGTGTGACTTGCTGAAATCCTCCAGTTTGTGTGAAATGCGACTCTTAAATCCATAAAGCACTAGTCTCGCGATACCAGACAATCGGAGATCTCCGTCTACCAATCGTCTGGAGACTTTTGAATGCAAGGTAGTTGCTAGAACGGCGGAGAGTGCAGCCGCTAACAAACCTACACCTACTGCTTTGGAAATCTATGCCCCTTACTTTTTGTACAGTGTTTACAAGCACACGACTTCTGAATGTCACCGCCCCAATATGAAGGGCCGCCCTAAAGACGTTTGACAAAAGTATTTCTCTGAAATGTAAACATACTTATCCAAAGCCTCTGCAAAGTTTGTAGCACCAATAACGATGACGCCTTCATTTGGTTTAAACCTGTAAAATACCAAAACATTGAGAATGAGCAGTGCAGGTTTATGGTCCTTGCAGCAATATTACATCACATCCATACTATGCACATTAGAAATTAAACATTTCCCCTTCTGCTATTAGTTACAGTAAGTTATAGGAGGAAGAAGGCAGATAAATGTTAATTGGCAATGACAGAAAACTAACCCATCCATTTCAGCAAGAAGCTGGTTGATGGTTTGTCTGGAGTAAGGATGCATAGGAGACTCAATCCTCTTTCCACCAACACTGTCCAACTCATCGATGAAGATTACACAAGGGGCATTAGCTTTTGCCTCTTCTGCAAACAAACAAAAAAAGAGAGAGATAGGAAGATTGTAGCTGGGCAGAAATATTCTCAAGTAGTCCCTTCACTACACAAGGACAGTGTGGAAAGGTAAAAGCAACATGTTTGAAAATTGTATAGTCTTTCAATTAACTGTGATTTTACAAGCGAGACTGAATCAGGGACAATTCAATTCTTCTTTTTAACAGTCAAACAAACTTACTGAAGAGGTTCCTGATACGACTCGCACCAACACCCACAAACATCTCATCGAACTCTGATCCGGAGGCATAGTAATAAGGCACGTCAGCCTCCCCAGCCACAGCACGTGCTAAGAGAGTCTTTCCTGTGCCTGGCGGACCAATCAGGAGGATCCCTGAGAGGACGACAGAGAAAACAAATTGGGTTAAATTAACACAACATAATTTTTTTTTAGCATTTGACAATTTGCTTAATTTGTTATGTACTGTAGGGTTAGGGTATTTGGTGGACAGCAGAAACAGGATAATATAAGACTATACTACCTTTAGGTAGCTTTCCACCCAGAACGGTGAACTTATCAGGGTTCTTGAGAAACTCGACAACATCTTGAAGTTCATTCTTCGCCTCCTCCACTCCTTTGACGTGCTCAAATGTCACATTCTTCATCTGGACGGGGTCTACCGCCGAGTCAAGACCAGACGTGGTGCGGAACCTCACTGTGGAATTCCAAAACAACCCATTCAGCACAATAACTCCAGAGAGACTTCACGTTTCTTTAAAATATCTCATGATTACAGGGGATACAATTGTTGATTACGATACGCTTACTGCTTATAGTGCCGCATGTAAATATGGAGATCCAAATGTGCACTGCTTTTCCACAATTATCACTTCCAAGTATTCGAATATAGTCGCACCACACGGGCATGAAAACATCAATAGTTGATAGATAATTGAGTATTTAGCAGCAGCATAATCAGTTAAACCCTTACATGCACACCACATGAGAAATGTTTCATTATGTATGAGCCTAATAGTACATACATCAAAGAAATATCGGATCACAATACTTGCCCTTTGTGCCCCTAAAATAGGCTCCTATGAAACACTCACTTAATTAATACATCGGTTGATTTGCAAGCATAGGAATGAATGAAAACTGAAACAAACCAGTATCAGAAAAGGAGCCTTTACCCGATAGAAACGGGGTTCTTGACAGGCCGTAGACACCGACAAGGAGGAGCACAAACAGGATCAACCTGGTCCTCCTCAAGGAGTCTGTCAAAATAAGACAACGGTTAGTTATGAGAGTTCTTCATGTCCTTCAAGAGATCTCTCTGTAATTCGACTCAGCACTGCCACCCAATGAAAATGTGGTGCAATTGCTAATGGCATCAGTTACACAACCATGGCTACTAAGGCTTGAGGTATATAGACCACAAATGAATCCTATGGTTTTATATAGTTTCTCTCTAGATCAAAGTGCAGTGCCTCATGACTAGGTACGTGAGCCACATGCCTTGTGTTCTCTGAGTGAAGGCCTGGGACCTCATGAAGCCCTCAGTGAAACCCGTCTTGAAGGCCTCCTGATGGTTCTCTGGAAGGTTCTTCTGTTTCACCATTTGGTCCAGTGACTGCACCTCTGGTCCCTTTTCCCTCATGAGCAATCCCTGTGAGTGAAATGAAGACTGGAGTAAAGACATGGTGCAAATAGGACAGGACACCAACTGTTTTGCCCACTGGCCACAATGGTTGGTGGATTCCAAAATTCAGCCATTTTCACTACTTTATTACCAACATTGATTCTTGGAATACAAAGTAACCTCCAAATAATGGCTGGTTATCGGCCAAAGTGGCTAGACAACATTTACCAGTCCAAGACAAAAGTTACCAGTATTTGGCTGGTGTTTGATATTAATTATATAACTGAGAGAAAGTCCAACATTCAAGAGGGTGACAGACAAAGAGTTAGAGGGAGAGAGGCCTACACCTGACATTGTAGCTCAAAATCTGAGTTAAAAATACACAGATATGTCAAACATCAAGCAAACACTCCAAACTTGTATCTATGTGGTACTTGTGTGGCCTGTAGGAAAACCCTGTTAAAACCTCAATGCTACAGTTTCATAAAATACCAGAGAATAACCTAATATTCACATTGCTAGAGAGCAACCAGTGTGTCATTAGAAAGGATGTGTTAAAAAACCTGGAGTGCAGCAGTAACATGCTGACCTTCATGAAGGTTGGAGTGTAGGCCTCCGACTCCACTGGACCATCATAACCAGACTCCACTCGTCTAGTCTTCGACTTAAGTGTCTTGAAACCCCGATTCTGGACCCATACTAAAAAGAAAAAACAAGTGGAAAAGACAAAATATGAAACAATATCCGAAAGCCCAACACACCCTTCACTCACACAAATAACTCACTTAGGCCAAGTAATCATAGTCAGTTTCTTACCAGGCAAGAATTGTAGCTCTGAGCAAACTTCTTTTAGAGGACTGTGGTGTTGTCTGTGGAATATTGGTGAGCCAAAAACCCCCAACCTTCTGTGTGAAAACCCTGTGAAACAAATTAACAATCTTAAATTGTACAAATGTCTAGATCTATATCTATAAGAGAGTGTGCAACATTACATGATAAAACAGCTTGGCAAATTTGTTGAATACGTTTTCTTTAGGGCAAAAGTGACTAGGATAAAAACAGCAGAATACTAGATTCCAACGCAACAGCAGCATTTCAGATATAGGCTCAGGTCTGTCCATATTTTGATAGAAAACACTAAAGCAGGAATGGCAGTAACCTTTCCAGGTCACCTGACTGAGCTGCTCACCATGCTTGTTCTGGAAGAAGGTATCTGCAGAAACGTGAGATGTCCTCCATAATGAGGTAGCAGCAGGAGGCTCCTCTGGTCCTAGTGTAGGCAGTAACCTGCTGACCAGCTCATCTAGCTGACCAACACTGATCTCTGACAGGCCCAAGTCCCTCAGGCTCACACTGGGCTATGGAGACAGGATAGCAACAGTGAGGAAGCAGCAATCGTAAAACCGTTATTTAGGCGAGAAGCTGTGCTATCGATTTTATTAGACAACTTTCTCACTCTCTGAGATATAGATTCACAGATCGATAAGACTGCAGAAGTTTGACCTGGTTGATTGCCACTGCAGAGAGATGCAGAGAGATGCAGAGAGATGCAGAGAGAGTGGCCTATTCTTTATCATTTAACATAGGGTGCACTTAATTAACATCCTTAGTGGCTGACTGAAATAGCCCCCGTGGACTAATAGGCTCTTATTCCAGTCACGCACAGTACCCAGAATTGAATATGCAACAAAATTGCTGTTGCATAATGCTATGCATAGCACCTCATGCATTAGTGCACTGTGAGTAAATGTTCTGACCAAGTATGCATGAAAGGAAAGACAGGTAGGCTATGGGTGAGTGTCCACAAAACACTAACTTTTCTAACTAGCAGTGCTCAGCAGAACCTTCGGAGAAGTGCTAGTAATGGGGCGGCTGTAGCTCAGTAGGTAGAGCAGTCGGCCTATGATCGAAGGATTGGCGGTTCGATTCCCGATCCTGCTGAGTTTACATGCCGGTGTGTCCTTGGGCAAGACACTTAACCCCTTACCCACCTTGCCTCGTGTGGATGTGTATGAATGTATGTGAATGATCTTGGTGGTGGTCGGAGGGGCCGTTGGCGCAAATTAGCAGCCACGCTTCCGTCAGTCTGCCCCAGGGCAGCTGTGGCTACCGACCTAGCTTACCACCACCGGTGTGAATGTGTATGAATGAATAATGGTTTCTGTAAAGCGCTTTGAGTGTCATGAAAGGCGCTATATAAATCCAATCCATTATTATTATTATTATAATGTCTCCTGCTGCTGCCATGGGACTAGTGAAAACACATCTGAAGCATAGTGCTGTTTGCAATAGGGTTGTCACGATACCAGAACTGTGAACTTCGATACAATACCAGTTAAAATACACGATACTCGATACCTCTTTCGA
>OMLI01090699.1:0-10000 GCA_900302605.1 Rondeletia loricata | reverse complement strand
TAATGTCTCTATCTGCTTCAGTGTTTGTACATTTGGCTTGACTTTAGTCTACCTTTTCAAACCAGTGTCAGCTTCTACTTTCTACTACCTTTGTCTTTGTCTTTATTTGTTTACACATATACAAAACATACAATTTAATATATCCTTAAACAACTGAAAATGTGATGGAGAGGTGCTTGATCAGGGCACTCTCCAGTGCATACCTTAATCCATTAAAAGAGAAGAACGAAAAAAAAGACAAGATAAAATTGCATACACTAGCAGACATCCATATATGCAAGTACACAAAATAATTAAATATAATAAAAATGACTAATTATAAATGGATAAATTACAAAGAGAATCCATAAGGATAAAAACAAACCTTTAACAGCTTTCTTAAATTGTACAGGTGCCCAGTTTAAAATATGAAATGGCAGAGCATTCCAAATTACTGACCTACAAAAGTATGAAGGAGATCTAGCTCTGACTTTCACAGCATGTGCAAGGACGCACTTCACGGCCATGACAATCATTGATTCGTAGATTCTTAGGTTTAAGCACCAATGAAATTCACAGGTTCGCATGTTTCTCTCCCACATTCCAAATGTTTTGACTTCTCACCACGATATACTCATCTGTTGCAACTGTTGACTCATCAGAAATGCAACAGGGGAAGAAAAAAAAAAGTGTGCCATAGGTCTCCTCAGGAAAAGTAATTACAACTGACTCCTTCAAAGTTTCATAGAGGTAAAAAAATTAAACAGAAGCCAGTGCAGCGGTCTCTGGCTCCCATAGGAGAGATGGCAGAGCTCCTGAAACCAATTCACCTCCACAGCTTTCAGACAGCTTGTGTTGCAAGAACAACAGAGAGATAACAGACCCCGCTCTTAAACACGCGGGGAGCACAAGTTCAAGCTTCCCTCGCTGGAGAAAGAGCCTCAGGGGAGGATTAGGAACTTTGCAAAAAAGGGGTCATATCAACACCTTGGACTTCTCTAGGAGTACGGGTAATTAGAAACGTCTCGCAGAGCATCCAGTAGTAAGGCTGCTCGGTGGCTTCTTTGTCACGTCCTAATATTGTTCATTTCCTGTTCCCTTTGTGGAGCCGGCCACCCTGACTCATCTGGTTCCCAAACAAAAGGAGGCTCTGTGGCTACTGGTAACCCGATACTTAATGTCAACCTAGTTCATTAGATTAGCCGTGAAACTGAAACTGAAACACTATTTTGGCAATATTTGCCCAAAACACAGATTCTATTTTAATTCAATATCACCTTTGTTGGGAGGTTTTAAATCATGCCATAGGCTGTTTGCTTCACAGAGATGGTGCTATCAACCACAGAGGTACAAAACCCTGTGGGAGGATAAACATAAAGGTCCATTATGAGGGGAAACGCCTTGCTGACGGATGCTGTCCCCTCTCCTGCGTTTGCACTGCAGTCTCATGTCAAGTGTCTGACGTGGCGTCTCTCTCTCTCTCTCTCTCTCTCTCTCTCTCTCTCTCTCTCAGGTATGACTGGATCTGCTGGCCTCTTCACTACTACAAGTGAGCGAGCAGACACGAGCAGAGGCAGAGCTGGCCACTAGCTTCCAGCCTACGTAACCATCTTCTGTGAAATCCATCCACGTATAGCCTCAAGGAAAATCTCTGATGCTTAGTGTGGGGCGGGAGTAGGTAGGTATTTCCTTAACAGTAACAGTATGAGAAAATACTTTTCTGTTAGAGGTTAAAGAATGTGAGTAGGTGAGGAGTAGGTGCAATCAGTGCCTGGGCCAAGGTCAGTCAATATCCTCACTTCACATACCTGTATTCACCCTCTTAGCATTTTTTGTGTTTAATCTCATGAGTTACACCAGTGTATAATGGGATGTGAAGGGTATATAGGTCAAGGGGTGTGGGGATATGAAATATGTGCGTTTTGATTTATTCTCATGCATGCACATTTTGCACACAGTTCCTATCCTGACATGTCAGCTGCGGTCTTGTTGACACGGTGGGTCTGTCTTGAATGAGTCAGAAAAGCATGTGACAGGTCAGCCAGAGGCGCTCTCCTCTGAGATAGGACAGCCGCTGCTGCCGCTGCTGGGGCTCTCCTCCTCTTCCTCTTCCTCGCCTTTAACCTTTCATCTGTTGAGCTGCCCACACAGCTCAGGCAAAGTTAAGTCTATCTGTCTGTTAGCAGGTCTGTCTTTTTGTATCCTCCATTGTTTAGACTGCTCTCCTGACACGCTGTTATAAGCTATTTCACCAGTCTTTTTGAATAAACTTTCATTTAGAAAACCGCACGTCAGCGGTCAACTACTAATATTTAACTGATTTCTATGCGTGTACAATTTGGTGCTTTCTTCACAAAGTGCACAGTTCCCCAAAATAGGGCCACTAGCCGCGCTACTATCATCTCAATGATTCACTTGTACTCTATCCACATCTTTACTGCAGCAAAACAACAACAACCGAACTGACTTTAGAAATAAACATGAGCATCAGAGTAAATAAACAGCAGACACTTCAACAGACCTTCTGCCAGAAGTTGATGTAGAACACCTCTCTGGAGAAGTTGAAGTAGATGTTGGTGTCATAGGCGTCATCTCCAGCATTAGAGATGGTCAGGTTCAAAGAGATGTTCTTCACTCCTCCGAGGGCCAAGTGGGGCTTACTGTACAGTCTGATGGGAACATACGGTAAACAATGTATTTCAGTGAATGAACGCACTGCTAAGAACATCTGTAGGCTGCCACAGGAGAAGCAGTAAGCAAGGGTTTACAGTAACGACAGACCCGAGTTTGTTTTATTTGGAAATGTAAAGTTAACATTTGTGACCTACAGAGGAGTGGCCACAAGTATTTGTTTCTTTTTTGTAGGAAAACTTGGAAAATATGTAATAGATGCTTATGGTGATAGACATAAACTGTATGCTTTTGACACAGCCAAAGATATACAACAAAAAGAGAAGGAACTCCCTAAATATGGAAACTATATGGACATCCTCCAAGTCTTTGGAGGCAAGCATGCGTCATGGTTCCATTGTCCACACCCACATGGCCTAATGACTATGACGTCAGCTTACTTCCTCAGAATTGGGAGCAATGGCCAAGAAAGAGAAGTAATGGTAATATAAATGCATTAACTAGCCAAACTGTGAAGGAGAGAGTTTTACCCAGAAAGCAACAGTTTCCCATGAAGCCGCAGGTCTGCAGCGCAGTCATCTGACAGGCAGTTCTTCTCAAACCATGTCTGGGAGAGGAAACAGTACAGTACACAGTTCATATGACCTCATGGTGTCCATACTCAGCCTAGGGGGCAGTGTTGTGTCGATGTTGGAATGATGGACTGGATCCAGTAGATATTTATCCAGGAAGGCCAGGGTCTTTACTATATCTGATCTCTTTCTGATCTCTCTTTTAATCAGACCAAGGATGGTCTTTGGTTTGAGGCTAAATCATGAAAGGAAACTTAAGTCAAGTGGTCAAGTCGCATGTAACGTTTCCAGACAAATGGATTCTGTAAGTGCTGAAAGATGCTAATCCCCCACTTCTCAAGAAGCACAGACATCGGGGAAACACATGTGGGGCAGGTTAGAGGTGGGTGCAAAGAAAACAAATGAATCAGTCTTCTGGATTCCACTCAAGAAAAGCTAATACAGCCAATACCAAGCTGGTAACCAACACCAAATCATTATAACCTCAATTTGGGCTATTTCCTACATTCCTTCCCTGGCACAGGGGAAGATATGACTTTGCTTATGTATATCAGGTCTGTAGTTAATTTCATTTTCACCCCAATCAATTCAGGAAATGAACTATATCAAGACCTGAATTTGTTGAAAATGGACAATTGTTATGTTAGAGAAGTCGTCTTCAAACTATGGGGCATGATCCATTATAGTGACTAGTGGGTCCTGGGAGGAGGCTAGCTGGAGCGCCAGATTCATGTAAAAAAAAAAAAAGGTGTTGAAGCTTGCCTAAACTGGACTATTCCCTAATCCAAGTGCAGGATAATATGTGAATAATTAAGACAGGTAATGATAAAAACATTTAAATCATGAACTAAAATGAACTCAAGGCATATGGGAGCTGATTTGAGCAAGTTGATATTGAGAGTCAATCACTTTGCTTTTGCAATCAATGACACTATATCATCTGAACAGTGACTGATCCTCTCTGTCATTGTCTTGCTCAAAACAGAGTAGACCGCTTAATTTTGGGGGTAGAATAAAAAAAAAATTCAGTGGCTAACAGCTTGAATCGTCTATTTTGTATGAAGGTCCAACCACTGGAAAATACATTTCCAAGTGCAAATTGAATCAGATAAGATTAACTTCAACAATAAATACTGGAAACGGAGAAAGGTTATTCATAGGCCTACTAGAGGTTTACTTGGCTGTGAAATCCAACTACTGCCAAATGATTCTCTTATTAACCCCGGTCACCACATACTGTACTTTCATCACATCAGGGTCGACAGCGTGTCTTACCTCATTCCGCGTTGCAACCTTGTTTCCTTTCCTCCATCGTAACACCGGAGAGAGGGCAGGCAGGTCTCGGTCCTGGTGTCCACTCAGCACATGCTTCCCCAGGCTGTAAGCCACCTCGAACGTGATGGGAGTGAACACCTCCTTCACATCCTTCTGTAGAGCGCACAAACAACATGGCCATTGCAAAGTAATCTGTTTCAACATGGACACATAACTATTAAAAACCAGAATTTAAAAAAATCTTAATAAACTCAAAGAAGTGTCTGCGAGTTAAACAGCCTGTGAGATCTTTATGTTACAGTAATTGACTGGTCCAATGATTGTTTACATTGCCGACTGACCACTGAAACATCACACAGCCTTGATATTATCACTGTAACCTGCTGGCAAATATCCTGATGTTGAAACAGAAGGCTGTATATAGATGCAAGTACACTATTGAACCATATAATTGCCTGTGTTGTTCACAAAATGCAGGCGTGGCAGTTTGGCTTTGGTGGACAGGTGAAATAAAACTAATAAACGGTCATTTTATTCTTGCCATTTTGTTTGTTGAAAGAATTAAAAGCCTGGGCCACCATTGGAAGTTTTCGGTAAACTGGACACAAGACCTCCAAAAGTCACTCAGGGAAAGACTTGGTAATCAATTTTGTAATAACCTGCTGGCATTGCCTCGAATAGATATCTTTCTGTTTCTGGCTATACAATCTAAAACCACAAAAGAAGTGTTTCATTTGGCACCAGATTTGGAAACAATGAACACTGAATGAAAACAGAGAGGTAAATGTGATCAGATCCCATGTCTTCATTAGAGGATAGTGCTGGAAGGCGTACATGGGAAAAGCAGATATTAATGTTGCTTTTTCATCTCTCCTGTCCATTAAACTACACTCAGCTCTTTGAAGGCGGCTTGGTGGGTCTGGCTCTGATCTCAGTGTCTCTTGTGTCCCTTTGCCCAACTGATTTCTGCCAACATGGAGCCAAACCCATAATGTAAACACAAGGGCTTCCCTGTGTTTTCCGGTGGTCACTTAGGCCACTCTTTCTTTTGCACTTTCTCTCTTTTCCCATTATCACAAAGTTTTCCGATGTCCACCCACCCATCCCCCTTCCTCAGGCAGGCATAGAGCCAGTCTGGGGTTTGAACATATCAGGCGTGACAGTGGAGAACTCTTCCTACCTAGCAGCAGTGAGAGAGTTATAGCAGGAAAGGGGAAAAGTTAGGTTATGTGCAGGACATGAATAGACAAAAACACAGACGGTTCGGGGCTCCTTTGGGAAACAGTGCTGCACACCCATAAACTAATGGGTTTACAGATCAATACATTGTCAGTGATTTTCTGTGATTATTTTAAGAAGACATTTACTCCTGTCCATTGGACCTACCACTGACAACTGAATATGACAAAGTTAAATTGTACGTTCCCACACCACAATTGGTCAATGATAAAGCTCAGTAGCACAGACAGCAGAGGTCAACCTCCCATCCATCATTAGACTGCAATCCGTGCCTCATTGGTCTTATAGAGACTGTGTTGTTCTAGTAATATGTCTGTTCAGCTGGGAGGTAACATGAACAATGTTGTGCTCAGTGCGTGACAAGTGGTGGTATACCATGTAAGGGGCTGACAAAATCCTCAGTCTCAGTTGCCATTAAAGCAGAATGCTTCAAATGGCCCCTGTCCAGCGCCCTCTGAGTGAACCTACCCCCCCCTGGGAATGCTCACTGCTGGGGTCTCCACAGCTAGCCTCAGCCCAGCACTCCCACTGTTTATCTCACATTTTCATGAGAAACATGAGAATTTGGGGACACAATGACCTGTTCTTAGAAAATGAAAAGTTGTGTTTTTGCAGAATCTCATGCTTAAAAAGGACCTTTACGCACAAGTGAATAGGCATAGTCATTCGAATTTCCATTAAACTAGTCTGTTGTGGAGGTATTTCCAAATCTTTTTAAACAGTGCCTATATTATTGTGTAGATACGGGATCACGTCCCGCTTGAAACACAGGACTACAGACAGGCTAAGTACCTGGAGGACTCCCAAGACTCACAGCCAGCTCACATTAGAAGTGCTGGAGGTCATTGGTAACACTTGGCCTAAGCTTTCATTAGCCTTTTATTAATGCTCCCAACTGCCCCGCCCCAGCCCCTGCCCCTGGCCCAGTCACCTACTCCCCCCGAGTTATTAATTCCTGTATTTATGGAACAGAAGAGTTCCTGAGCTCCAACTGAGATGGACACCCGCTAGTGTTAATTGCCTGTTACCTATAACTTTGCGAGTGGAATGAACCGCAACAACTGTTCCTTACATGCCGGTCAAATTCACAAGAGAGAGCTTGTGACAGGTCACTCTCTCTACTCAAAGGCTGCCATTGTGTTAATCCTCATTCGAACACAAAAGCCTCAGGGTGGGTCTATGCTCTCAGATCAGACAGGACATTTCTGGGAATGGAATTTCTGTTATTTAAAACTCATTACAATGAAAGTTGTGGACACAACACGACAGGTTTATATCATACAAATAGTTTTAAAACAGGACAAGGATTTTGTGTGGCACTAATGGCATAGGTTCTTTGACAATATCCTTAAAGAGGAGAATACTGACAATTAAAAAAAGGTCAATTTCCCTCACCAAAGTACTCTAAACCCTCTCATCATCCCATGGACAGATTTAGCTATTAATGCTTTATCTATTACGTCATTTTGTAGAGATACCTAAAACTCTGTGGAAAGCAGCAGTTTTCCAGCAGTTCCCACCATACCTTATAAATTGTGAACTTTCAACTATTTGACAGAAATTCTGCACTTAACAGCAGTTGCAAACTTTAATGGCACACTCGATATAAGCACTTCATCTCTATAAACATGTTAACATTCTCCATATTTTGAGAGAAAATAACTGGGAACCGAGCCTTCACCTACAACACCTCCTCCCTTTGGAACAAGGCTGCTGCCAATATATTATCTCAGTGCTTATGTCCAGATTCAAGACCCATTTATTTAGTACAGCTTACGATCGACTGCAACTCCCACTTCACCAGCCATTCTTTCCCCTTCTTTTCCTTCTCTGCAGTCCGTCATTTACTGTCTGCTCTGGTGGACTGTCTTGCTGTTTCTCACACACATCCACCCAACCCACACCATGCATGCACAAATACAAATTCATCTATGAATGAATTTGACTTGACAAAGGTGTGCTTGCACAACTTTATTTGATAGATTTCACCCTGAACTATGCCTAGGAGCTCAAGAAACTACACTCTCTGATCTCACATGCTCACATGTTAATCTGTTCAACAAGATGGCAACGCACCAAGCTGCCCCTTCGTGCACACAGAGCAGCTCCATCATAGTGGGTGCGGGGAGGATGATGTCAGCTCCAGAGGCTCTGATCCTTACTTTAAACGCCTCATGCTTGGCTGAGATGCACAAGGAGCTCACCAGAGCTCCTCTCTCCATCTTCTCAGCCAAACCACTCCCTCAAATGTAAAATGCACATGCATATAGCTGATGACTGGTCATGTGAAGTCTTTATTAACTACAGTGAGGGAAACACACAAAGCCCTCCTTTTTAGGACAATGGATGTTTGGATGACTTGCAGGTTGAGGCCATTTCATTCAATGGCCAAACGCCAGGGAAACTTACTGTAGGTTAAATGGAAAAAGGCTTTTTAGTTGAGTGATGGATGGATTTAACCTGTAAAGTGCCAGGGTTAGGGTTATGTGTGTATAGTTAGATATACACAGAGACTACTTGAAATATCTTGAAAGTATTTACACTAATGTCTCCAGCATATGGGAGACATGCGCTTAAGCAGCTTATCTCGGCTAGAGTAGGGGCAGAGTGAGACCATTTCTGAAATTGTTAGCGCTGAACTCTTTGCCAGATATACTACTAGTCAGGGCAAAATATAGCTGCTGCTTTCCTCAAATGGAACCAGTCACGACCTTTCAGAAGAGGTGAGGAGAAACAGATAGCAGATAGCATCATCCAACCATTTTAGCTGGAAAACGTTTTTACAATTAAAGTATAAGTTACAGTTCTTTCTTCATTCCCTCTGTGAAACTGATCCTCATTCTCCTAAATCATCCTCGCCACAGTGACATGATAGACAGATCAGAGGAGGAGATCAAATGCTCTGGACCGCACTAGAAAAGATTACATGCCTGTTGACAAATCCATTGGCTTATACTCATTTACAGAATTCTTCTTGGTTTGATCTGCTATGAACTTATCTACTCATCACCTCCTGTTAAAATCCCCAAAGGGCCGCTCTTCATTTCAGTTTGCCGTTGCCAGTGGCAGGATTTTATCTTGATAACATCTTTGAAGAACTCTGTCAAGGAGAATGAGTGTGATTGCTTCCAAAGTTAAACGCAGTAAAATCCCTAACTTTATGTTCATTTGTGTGCTATTCCTCATTCTTTTGTCATTTGAACTATGACTTTATTGCTCTTTGCCTTGTTGTCTTATGGCTTGTCATGCCAAATGAGGAGTGGTTCTGCCTTTTGTAATGTCTGTTGTTTTGCTGTTATTTGTTTTTGTGTCCCACTGTCATGTCTCTATTGTCTGTTCTTTCATTTTAAGCAAATTATCTTGTCTGCCTGCAAAAGGCCTTTAGGTTTTTGTCAGACCACCACTGTAAAAAAACAACATGTTCTTAATTGGCTTGTCTGGGTAAAAAAAAGTCAACAAAACAATGAAGTTGGACTTTGATACTTTCAGCCTGTTCAAAACCACATCATTCTTAGTAATGTGAAAATGCCAGACTACCAATCATACCAAATGTATGAAGCATGCCTTTGAAAAACTTTCCCATTCAACATGAGCCATGTTTACTCCAGGCATTGGACAATAGTTGAGTCTGCCTGATGTTAGTAATAGAGGTAGAGATGCTCAGATGTCTGTCAAGGTTCAGGCACAAACCTGAATGCATAATTAATCACAGTCTTCAACTCCAGAACCTGTTGTGCATCAAAACACATTGTTTCCAGAAACAAGTCAAACTGACAAAGCTTTCTAAAAAAGATACAGCTGGCAGGCAATTCACTGTACATTGTGTCACAGTGCAAAAGGTAAAAATGCCGTTATTACGGACAGCTTACAGCTCTAGGAATAGTTTTGTAGTCAAAATTTAGTTCGATGTGTATGGCGGACACAGATGTGTGGTGGTCAGTAAGGTCCAGTAAGAGTTTACAGGGTTCTGAACTGATTCTAACAAGAAAATTCTAATAGACTCCAATGACCATGATGGTAATATTTCTCTATAAGTTTCAAAAACTGCCTAAAATAAAACAGAGCCCCCTGTTTAGTTTTTTTCTTGCATTGTCTGTTTATACTGCACTAAGCCTCTTGATCTAATGTCTATGGAGAGTTGCGCTAGTATGGCTAAAGAACCAGATTTGTCTCCTCCTTGTTCTTCCTTCTTGATTCAATAATGTCCAGTTTCAAGATACACTACATGGCCAAAAGTATGCGGACACCCCTTCTAATTAGTGGATTCAGCTATTTCAGCCACACCCATTGCTGACAGGTATATC
>OMLI01090697.1:0-10692 GCA_900302605.1 Rondeletia loricata | reverse complement strand
GTACCTGGGTCATTATATGAATTATTCGAATGCTGTTGAATCACATCAATTGCATCCTGGAAGTGCTGGTTGATGTCGTTGTCCAAGGAACACTAGGATTGGTAGATACAGTAAAAGATCAAGTAAAAGAAACCCTGTTTTCTTCCATAAAAAACTGTAACACAATGCAGTTTACAGGTGACCTTTTCCTTTTAACGAGTGTAAAAAGTTAACTAATAGTACATCTTCCAAATAATTATAATAATCAAAGGTAGCATCTTCATGACTCACCATCTTGTATGCTTGAGTGTTGCCCTCAGTTGACGCCATTGCTGTCTTAATGGGTGAATGTCGCTACACTAGTGCAGGTGTACAGTATTTGGACAGGTATATATATGTTGCAGACCTCCAATACCTGTTCACCGCTCGGCCAGACGAATAGGTAGAGAGGTTGGTCGATTTAAATGTGTTAACGTCACAATGTAGCCCTATACTTCTCTTTTTTTGGAAGATCAGATAGACATCTGACCATCACCCTCTCATATTGTGGAGATCGCAATCTACGAACAACAGAAACCTCTTTTATTGCCCACTCAACCCAGGAATATCATTAAGTGCCCTGAGGATTTGCATAGCTGGGGAGATACAGTATTTATCTAACATACACATGTATAATAGGTGCTGTTTAGAAACACAGTTTGCTGTAGATTGAAATCTGAGCCTATAGAACTGGGCGAAATTTTCTTCTTTGGTCTTTTGTTTTCAGGCTACCAAAACGAGTGTTGAACATTTGCATGACTAGTTCTTATGATATAATTCAGCGGCTGGTCTCTGAGA
The DNA here is from genome assembly GCA_900302605.1 of Rondeletia loricata. Classification (NCBI taxonomy): domain Eukaryota; kingdom Metazoa; phylum Chordata; class Actinopteri; order Beryciformes; family Rondeletiidae; genus Rondeletia; species Rondeletia loricata. Next base: position 9,876 of record OMLI01090697.1, on the reverse strand, counting down.
TGCTGCACTGTTGGAGGATCATTATTTCAATATACACTATGAAGAGTAAACAAGAATGGGTAACCATTTACTTTAGAATAGCTCATGAGAGAATCAATCACTTGTCATTGGTAATGGAAATATAAAAATATTGAGTGTTTGTGCATGACACTTTAATTTTTAATAGCTAAATTACTAGAACTATCTCACAATTTCTAGAAGTTTTAGCATTGAACTGTTGATCTTGAGGGATTTCTACTAATTTCTAAATGTTATAAAACATTTCTCATGATTAATCCAAGTGTTTTGCATATTTACTGTCTAAAATCGAATATCCAAAAAAGTGATTCTACTGAGTTATTCTACTCGTTTTATTCTATGACTTAAAGTATGACAAAAACTAATTAAGGAAGCATTTGCATGCCATTTGTTGACTGTTGTAGCCAATTAAGACTGTTGACATCCTCAACACATTTTCATATCCAGGCAGCATTGTTTCCTCTTCAAAGTTTGTATGACATTCTAGGAAGCTCTCACAAGGAAACACAGATCCTCAGGTCTTACAAGCAACAACAACAACAACAACAACAACAACAACAAAGCTTTCTACCTTCTCTCCTTGTCTCTTATTTCTTTACCTAGCATGTGTCACCCATGATCATTCTAGGCACACAAGAATATTTCTTACATCTATTTTCAGGCCGCTGTGGCGTTGACCCTTCCAGTGGTTGCCTGAAGTGTTGGCAATTTAAGAGTAGAAGCACTCCTTCTAAGTTGCTCTAGATAAGATCATCAGCTAAATGTTGTCATTAGTATTTTTAAGCCATCTACCTTTAAATGATTTCATCTCCTTATTAAATGTATTTATTGTAAATTGTTATATGTTGTTATGTCTGCAACCCTGTTAATTGTGCTGCTGCCTGTCTTGGCCAGGACGCTCTTGTAAAAGAGATTTTTAATCTCACTGAGACTTTTCCTGGTTAAATAAAAAAGATTTATTCAATTACAGAGTGTCATCAAATGATCATGTCAGTGAAAACCATCTCAGTATACTGTAGGTCACAGGTGCATAACCTATGGGCTAACTATGGAGGTGAAGCTGAATTGGAATAAAAGTAGTGAAATACACTATTTGTAGCCCCTATTGACCAGCATGCCATAAACACAGGTTAAGATAAATGTGCTTGTAAAGGTTAATGGTTAATAATGCAGTGACCACTGCCCGTGCCTCGTTCACAAAGCCAACTCCCTCTTCAAATAAACACTGGCTTTTTGAGAAGTTCATTTATCACAGGCTTACAGTTTTAAATATCAACGGACTTGCTCCTGAAGTTCCCCTTTCAGCACTGGTAAGTATGAGTGCAGTGGTGGTCATGCCTGAATGCTGAGCTGGAAAGAGTATGGAGACAAAGAAATAAAGATGCACAGATTATAGCAAGTCCAAAAGTAACTTGCTCAGGCTACAGATCCACTCAGCTGACTCCAGCTTGGCTGATGGAATGTGAGATGATTGGTTCAATTGTTTTATTATTCATTATTTTCAATATGATTGTATTTCATTATTATTTTCATCAGTATAGAGAAAGACCATCTGTATTTTTGGTTCAGGGTGTGCGTGGGAGGGGTGGGGGTGGGGGTGGTGTTTGTGTGTGTTTCCTGCCTGTGCAGTATGCTGATAAAAACACAGAACCACAAACCTTGTCCTTTCTCCCACTCCATCTTTCCCTCTTTCCATTCATGGTGAAACTTCTGTCAAATGAACTCCATAAATTATTGACCACAACCCTCCTGGCTGAAGCTAAAGTCTGACAGCTGTGTGCTGATGTTGGCACTGTGTGGAGTGTGGGATGCAAAGTCTAGAGTTACTCCCTTTTCACTCCATTAGCCAAACAGTTGGTCTTTTGCGTCTTAACAAAGATGTTTTCTAATGTTTAGATAGTATTACACGTTTGAAATTTTTTTTTTTCATGCTGTATATATGTGTCATGTTCTCAAAAATGATAAAATGACTGGTGTTATATCATTATTCATAAGTGCTGTTTCTTGATAATCAGTTGATCTAGAGCTCACTTTGTATGGTTGCACTCATTTGCAAGAGGGAAATAATATGGGATGCATTTTTTCATGGTTATTGTACTACTTGTCCAGTCCACAATATTCTATTCTATTCTATTCTATTCTATTCTATTCTACTCTAAATGAGTTGAAGATGTAATAAAACCTGTTAATGTAATAAATTGCCACTAAATGTAACAATATCACATCATTATATTAACCAGCAATTATTACTTCATATGGGGTGTAACATATTTTAACTGATGATTATTACTGTAATGTAATAAACAAGTAAGAATAATGTAATAACTAAATACTATTATGACATCATCAGCTAAAATATGTTACACCTCTGTGATATTATTACAGTTACTGGCAATGTATTACATTAACAGGTTTTATTACATTTTCAACCCATTTCAAGGGACATTTTATTACATTATCCAGAAGTTATTACATTATCGGTTGCTTTAATATAGCAAATCTCTTCTGATTAGCTGGAAATTAGAGAGAGAGAGAGAGAGAGAGAGAGAGAGAGAGAGGTGTGCATCTGTGTCTGTGAAGGTGGTCCATTTTCTGGCAGAGCAGGCGTGCTGATCTTTATCTTTCCAAACAAAGAAGCACTTTCCTTCCCCTTCTGAATTCAATAGCTGCATGCATGTTGGCACCTATGTGGGAACGGCAGCGTGACCGCAGCACAGTCAACAACTATTGTACTTCTTTATTTACTGGCACTCAATGAAAATCAAGAAGTTTCAAAGCCGCTGGCACACATTAGTTTATCAGACTAAATGTTGGTGTGACCGCAGAGTTGTAAAATCATTATCTGTCAGAGCATGTTTCTTGTCAGGGCTGAATGCTTTCTGAGCGTCAGAAAACAACACTGATGCACATAGTTGGTTCTAAAAGTTATTATTATTATTAGTATTAGTATTAATAAAACTTTTCTGTGTTTCTGCTACTTTTGTTATGAGGTTTAGTGTCCTATTTAAAAATGCATTTATTTTTCAAATGCATTTATTTTTGATTATTTTTGAGTTCTATGCAAAGCACTCTATTCTATCAAAGGGGAAACAAAATTGTAGAAATGTATGTGAAAGTTAAAAATGAAAATGTGCAAGCATTCAACTCCTTTGATTTGTTTGGGCCAAATTGTCATATTAGCAAAAACGTGCTAAACTTTTCTTATCATCCGTTCCTCAGATGTCATATTTTGATTGTATTTATGGATGACAATTGAGTGCAGTTCTTGAGGTTTAAAAGATAATATAAATAATATAATAATGTATCTATACATACTGTAAATACTATAATCTAGAATACATAATCTATCCTATTATGCACAGGTGGTTTAACATCAGAGTTAACTTTCATATTAGGTGTAATAGATTTTCTAGTTAATCGTGAGGGAGTGTTATCTTCTTCTGTTTCACTCACAGTGGTATGATGAAAAGATTTTGCAGCTCTAGATGCCACAGACAATCTCTCTGACTCTGATATTGGTTTCATAGACAGTATTATAACATGATGCATGTTTGCTTAACGACTGTAGTGGTGCCTACTGACCAGCAGTCGGCATGCCAGGGCCATAAACTCCATACATATCACATATCTCCCAAAGTCCTGGCCCCCAGCATATGAAAACACTTGTCTTTCCATACAGTTACAATTCACTTTAGACCACTGAGGAATAAGACTCACATTTTACAATTAAAAGCACTGTGCTGAGCTAGTTGTACGGTGAGCGAATCTGTTTGCTTTTCAGTTAACTTGTTTTTCACATTCTATTTGTCATGTGATACTTTGTCGATACTTGCAGGGAAATTCTCATTTCTCTTATCCCTCCTCCACAGGGAGGTCAGAGGTCAGGGTCAGCTACAGAGCAGCAGCCCTGGAGCTGGTAGGGATTCAGTGTCTTGCTCAAGGACACTTAAGCAGGGCGGATGCTTGAATCCGGCTGCCCTCTTCTTATATGCAACAACAATACATAAGAGTGCAACAAAGTGGACAGTACCCGTGTGTGTGTGTGTGTAGATATGTTAATTATTGTTATCCACAGAACTGGAATGGACAGCATTGTCATTCCTATTCAAATCAACACTCTGTGAACCATCATTTGGATGGTGCACAAGATGTCTGCCACCAATCTTTTGATAATGTCATCATGGAAATTATCATTGGTGTACTACAGTGTAAAAAAATGCAAAAAGCTCAAATGTGTCACCATGGCAAAGGTATCTTTTGGCTGAACATCCCAGTTGCAGGTGTATTGAATGTTTAAAATCTCATGCACTGTCCACTCATTAATAAATGCCCTTTTCCATTACATTTCTATGGAAGTGTCATGTAAAGTGTAGCATAGGAGAGTAAGATGATATAGCTAGAGGAGGCATTTGTATCCATCCTTATCATAATGTCATGCCATTTTCTGGTGTAATAATGAGAGACAATCACACAAAGAAACGTCAAACAAAAGTTTCAATTTTCAGGATTCTTTTAAATTATACTTTTGTTACATCTTTTTACATTTCTGGTTAACGTGTGAACTTTTCTTTTTTTTACATTTCTGGTTACGTTCTGTGAGAGATCTACTTACTGTATACAGAAAAACAAAGGCCATGAGCTCTGCTGTGAGCTGAGGTAGCACAAAAATAATCTGAAAAATCAAATGAATGTTCCTAATAATAACTACAACAGGTGTACAAAGAGCGTCAGACAGTAAAATCCAGAATTCTGAGAGTGAAGGGAGTGGAATATATCATTTGGAATAGATTACAAAAAAACAAAATAAATGGACCTGGGTTGAAAGGGTGTTTGGGGTTCAAGACTGGTTTTCTACTTTCTGTAGTAGGCCACAGCACCATATGCCACTACTCCCACAACGGCTACCAAAGCAGCACCTCCACACAGCAGCACTGGTAGCTCAGTGGAACTGGGAGGTTTGGTAGTCTTGGGACCAGTGGGCTCTGGCTCCAGCTTCTCTGATGCTGCCTGCGACACTTTAACAGTGGGATCCTCTGCGGCAGGGAGGGGAATCTGTGAGAATTTCAATTGGTCGAGAGTTTGGCTCTCCGCTAAAGGCTCTGCTGCCACTGGTGCCAGGACGGGGGGAGGGTGGAGCTCCTGTGTGGAATAAAGCTCCTCGACCTCAGAGGTCGTGGCTGAAGGGACCGGGGTGGAAGTAGTGGAGGGGGGCTCCAGCCGGACGATTGGCAGGGGCGGCAGGGCCATCGGGGGAACCACCTGCCTGAACTCTGCGGGGCCCTTCTCCGCACTAGGCTCTTCCGCCGACACCAGGAGCTCCTCAGTTTCTGGGGCCCGGAGGTCCTGCTCCTCCTCCCTGAGCTCCGCCAGCTCCCTCTCCCCGCCCAGTACGCTCAACACGCTGGTCTGAAGCTCCTCGTCTTCTTCCTCCTCCTCCATTCTCCTCCTCCTCTCCTCCTCCCTGGCCTCCGCTGCGGCCTTCTCAGCCTCCTCGAGCATCTCGGCCTCCTCGCGCTCCAGGTGGACCATGTCAGAGTTGGAGGAGTGGTTCTCCTCTCCGGCCAGAACCACCCCGTCGCTGCTGTCCAGGCTCTTAGTGTCCTCGGGGTCCACATCGCCCATTGTGGACCAGGACTCTGCCAGCAGGCTCTCGCTCTGCCAGGGCCCAGGACTCTCTCCCTGCATCACAGGTAGAGTAGCAGGGCCGGGGCCGAGGGCGCCGGCCTCCCCTCCACCTCCATCCTCCCTGCTGGACTCGACTGGGGTCTTTCCCTCCAGAATGAAGGCTGGCTGCTGCACAGACAAAGCAGAAAATATGAGTGTGGACACAGAGTCAATCCAAGGTTTATATTCAATCACAGTAAACTTGAGTAATAATACAATACTGTGCAATATTGACACAACAAGGTGAACGTGCTCAGTGACACAAGCGAAGCTCTGCTTGGAAAAAGTTGCTCACTCTTTGCTCTGTATTACAGTGGCTGTGACTATCTATAGCCTTGTCCCCACATATCTTACTATCTTTAGGCGCTATAGACGTCTCCATCTGTCACACAAGAGTGGAAGCTATTTCAGAGATTTCACATGACATGAGGATCGGACAGGAGTAAGGATTTAAAGGGGAAGTGATATTACAGTAGATATTCATAATGTGTGAATGTGTGATTTCTGCCAGTGGTCCATTTCTCAAAAATGTTCACCAACACAGGTATTAACATATAATCTCAACAGTATGAAGTCTCCATTTCTAAACTGACAGTTTTTAGATGAAGTAAACTACTGTATACATGGCTGTTTGCATGAATTCACCACACACATGCCTGTTCCTTCCAAGGTGACCCTTTTCACCCCTGGGCCCACGTCACAGCTTTGCTTGCAGAACACATTTACCAGCCTGCCAGCCCCAGAATAGATTTTCTGCTCTCCACTGTGTAATGTAGTATCACGTTCACAACATGTTGCCTGTTTGCCTGTGAAATAGGGCACCAGGTTTTCTCTGGTTTCAGAATATGTCCCTTAATAAGGATAAGCCCCTTAACTGGAGAATATACTGAATAAACTGTTTACAGAAGAGATCAAACATGGTGGTGTTTATCACTGAATGAAAAAGACATATGGTTAAAAACAGCAGATTATATCGACATGTCTGCTGCCCATCTACAACAGATGAGGGAAGATAGATCTGGCAGAAGAGATTACATGGATTTAACTAACTAAAAATTATAAGGATATCAAGGTATTGACTTTTGATTGAATTGGTCCCTACAAATCCCTATGACATGTACATACACATAAGAAGTTAGAAATTTTGATTTCCTCAAATTAACTGATCCATTCCTACTTGTCTAAGCCTACGTTTTTAAATAAAGGCTGGAGTATATATTCCAAATTTTAAACACTATTTCTACTGTGTTGCCTCACAGGGGAAAGCAAACACCCTCCCTGCCTGTTATGCAACAGCTTGGTAGTTGTTGTGCAATAAAACCTCTGACTCCTGTCCCAGCAGCTGGACAAAATCAATAAAAAAGCCTTAGCCCTTGAATAAAATCCTCCAGAACATAGTGGTGCCTTGATAGAACGAAATCATCTGATCATGAATGACAGTTTTGTGTTTCAGTATTCAAATCTGTTAAATCTGAGACTGATTCAGGGCATATTTTGTGTGTTTCTTTTTAGTTGTTGATATTTTGTATATTATAACCAGAGGTAGCAGGCTGCGAAACAAACGCCTCCCAGACATCAGTGATTTCATGACCAACTAGCCATATTTTCTGTCTGGGGCAAAAGGCTGCTGTGTTGTAGGCTTCAACCTGTGAGGAACAATGTCTTAAACATTAAAGATGGCCAGTAAAACATTTTAAACCTTTCACATACAGAAAGGTTCCTCTGTGTTCCTGCTAAGAAACCAATCAACAGTTTCTACTGTGTGATCCTCCTTTACTCATTGGCCTACTTGAGTAATTGGATTTCCATTGCTCCTATCCCAGTGATAACAGACTCATGGTAAAGTAAACGATCAGTGAGATGTAGGGCACTCAGCTGCTCTTTCTATGTTAATATGTGAGGGTGACAGTGCATGTACACAGTATGACGGTGATATGAGTGACCCAGAGCCAATCACAGTGAACATAAGGTCAGTGTGAATATCAGACACAGGAAGTGTGCTTGATGGGATTGCTTTTTTCTGACAAATCAACCCCCCCCCTCTCTCTCTTATACAAGGTTAGATTTTGCCCTTCACTACATCAAAGTGACCTATTACTGACCCATCCGCTGACATGTTTATAGATATCACCCCCTTAACAAAGCATGCTATGCAAAGGCCACTAAATCAAATCACATTCTTGAGTCACTGTACAATATCTGTTCTTATTCACACTCACAGATATCCTTGTTATTCCTGTGGAAGATTTCAAGCTTCGTTTACAACTTGTGCAGCAAAAAAATAACAACAACAAAAACACATCAATGTTCAGCGTACCTGAGTCTTCTTTGTGCAGTTGCTAGACGAGAGACAGATGTTGAAGATCAGAGAGAGACGTGCATTCAGAGACGAAGCCACACAACAACAGAGAGGCAGACATGCATGCTGCAGCTGGCACAAGCTGGGCACAAGTCTCTCTCTCTCTCTCTCTCTGTTTCTCTCTCTCTCTCTCTCTCTGTTTCTCTCCCTCTCTCTCTCTCTCTCTCTCTCTCCCTCTCCTACCCACCCCACTGCCCAAATCCATGACATAACAGTTGGCTGGAGAGCAGTCAGTGGAGACCAAGCTAGCTATTCAGAGTGAGCAAGACCATGAACAATGTAGTTAGATACTTTGGAAAAATAAAGAGGGACCCACTACACCCTGTATTGACGCCTTATTATATTGTATTTCTTGCTTTTTAATAGATTAGACAGCATGGGAGGATGACAAATTCATGTTCCTGGCTGCATCAATGGACAATAAAGTTTTGAGTCTTGAATCAAACTTTAGACAAATAACCTGTCGGTTAATGGTCTCTGAAAGGTTAACAGAGATCAGTAGGAAACTAAACAGCTGGCAGAGTTTAATGTCCACTGTCCAAACAGCAGACCAACAATCCACAGTATGTTGTGAGTCGAGTGGAAAATGTATGTCAAATACAGAGAAGAGCTATTTCTAATGCTGAACTTTCCAAGTTCTAGTTCCCTCTACTGGCAAGATACGTTACAAGACTGGAAACTATGCCAGGAGGCATGTACAGCACATATACTGTTGAACTGTACATAGTATATACTGTATACACACATACAGCTAAAATTTCATAATGCACTGGCCCTCATGAATAAAAAACCAGAGAAATCCTATAACAACATTTAGGAGGATATTATACAAATATAAGTCCCAATAGGAATATTATAGTGATGCCAAAGGAAATAATAAAAGTACAATAAGGTCTCTATAAACTCACTACTGAGTGCCACATAGACACACTATAAGTTCCTATAGGAATATCATAGGAATATTAAAATTAAAGGACATAGCAAAATACCAATGAAAAAGTATAAACTCACTATTGAAACTCACTATTAATTATCATAGACAGACACAATACAAGTCCCTATAGGAACATTATAGGAATATTATATAGATTTTTTGAGAACTGAATCTTCGTCTGTCACAATTCATCATACATCTTATATTTTTATTATAATCAAACAAGGCACTACAAATAGTATCCTATAATAAGAATGAGAAGTGTCTGTGAGCAGAGAAGTGTCTGTGAGCAGAAATTGTGTTCGGCCATAGCTTGGCCATCTCACGTGCAATCGCGCTGAAACCTTCAGGAAATGTAAAGAGCTCCCCGGCGGGTGACCTAACGGAGCCGGAATTTTCTTTTTTTCTTTGGGGCCGTGCGGTAGTGTATCAAGTTCAGCGTATCACGGAGCAGAAGCCTATGCCTATGTCCTTATTTGGGCATAGTGACGTCACTATGCGCTACGCACTGAAACTTAATGGACACTTACTGGACACGTAAAGACCTCCCCGGCGGGTGACCTAACGGAGCCGGATTTTTCATTAATGCGGTAAGTGTCTGTGTGTGAGTGTGTGAGTGAGCAGAAATTTTCTCCGGCCGCGAGAAAATCGTCCCGGTCCGAACAGCCACTGTAGGCCACTCTATGCAACTAATTGGATTATGTGTTTTAAACTGAGCGAGTTTACAGTCCATGTAGACTAATGTGTGTTGTGTGACGTGATAATTAATGTACAGCTGCGTAACTATTACATGTACTCCTCCGTTCTGATCTGAAAAAACGTTCAGCAACACAGCGACACACAGCGAAGGAAGAAGGTACATTCTTCTTTTTTTCAATGTGCTTTGGCCTGCTAAACCACA
>OMLI01090695.1:0-11444 GCA_900302605.1 Rondeletia loricata | reverse complement strand
AAGTGAATACAGTGAATAAAGTGCATATGCTAAGTATAAGTAAATATAAATATACTAGATATACTAAAATATATAAGAAATGTATAACTAAATTATTGCACAATGGCTGTGGGTGTGGCTGGGTTAATTGTTCATTAGAGCGATGGCTTGTGGGAAGAAGCTATTCCTGTGTCTGGAGGTTCTGGTGTGCAGTGCTCGGAAGCGCCTTCCAGAGGGGAGGAGTTCAAAGATGTGGTGGCCAGGGTGCGAGGGGTCGGCGATGATCTTCCCCGCCCGCTTCCTGGCTCTGGTAGTGAAAAGATCTTGGAGTGAGGGCAAGTTTAGTCCAATAATCCTTTCTGCAGACCTGATGATGCTCTGCAGCCGGTGTGTGTCCTGTTTAGTGGCAGTGCCAAACCACACTGTTATGGAGGTGGAGAGGACAGACTCAATCACAGCTGAGTAAAACTGCACCAATAGTTCCTGAGGCAGGTTGAACTTCCTGCATAAAGGCTTTATCCCAGGGACCCTCATCTTTGAAGATTTTAGTTGTCTGTCTCTACTGTAGCCGAGGGGAGGAGATAACGATGATCACAATAGTCTTATACATTCTCTCATTGTGTTAACTTCTTGTAAATGCAATAACAGTGAAATTAAACTAATCCTCATTTTGCTGTGGACCCCCTGGAACCTCCTCAAGGACCTCTAGGAGTCCCTGGACCCCAGTTTGGGAACCAGTGCACTAAGCCACTTTAGTCTCAGGAAAATTGTCAATGCTCCATAATGTTAAAAGTCTATTTCCTGCATTTCCATCCTACTCAGTGAACCTATCTAACTGTGTGTTGTTCCAATGCACTGCTGGACTCTCACCAACAACAACCTGCTGCATGACTTGCTGCCTGGTTGCATATTGTGACTGAATTCTGAATATGTGCTTATTTTCTATTACTTCTCTCAATTTTTTTATGTATTTCTTTATATAATCTTAATCTGTAATTTGTACATTTACATTGTTCATAAAACACATATTGTATCTGCCTGGTGAACAAAACAAAGTGAATACTGTGAAGACCATATTCTACGGCGTGATTATACCCTGTACTACGGTAAACATGGACGCTACATCAAAGTGCTGCCAGTGAAGCTTGTTGCGATAACTCACTCTTCTTCTGCTAAGAATATAACAGTGGTAACTACATTTTATGTGTTTCGTTTCAGTGACTGTCACTGACGTGGCTTAGACAATTCATTTCCATCGCATGTATTGTAGTTAACGTGCTGGTAGGTAGTGAAACCAGCCTGCTCGCAATGCTACCGTGCTGTGTTAGCCACAACACACGAAGAAGTCAATGGGTGTTAGCAAGTAGCAAGCTAATCCCGTAACGTGAATTCATTCAAAAATCTGCTAATTTAACGTGGTCTTGCTTTTCTTCAAGCACACACGTCGTAGAACATCACGTAAGGGCTTTTATAAGTCGTTAGGATCTACTCTTCGATTCGGAATATATATTATCCAACAAGCGACTGTTATTTCAATAAACTTTCAACCTGTAGACTTTGTTCGCCTGCTATTCCCGTAAGTTTCTTCCACGATGTAACTTAACGTGACACCGCGGAGGGCGGGAGCGAACATAGTGCACCGATTCGAAAAGTTTAAATTAACTTAAAATAAGCGCTGCTTGGTGGGTCAGGTTTACGCCGAAGTTACCAGTAGACCTTCACGATTCGTGAAAGGTTTTAACTTGTGTAGCACGAGGTGTATACGTACGCGTGTCGATAAGCAAGGACAGATTTTCGCTTAACGTTTGACATGACTTTCTCTCCATGAAACATTAGCAAGCTAATGTTGCTAAGCTAAAGTTTAGACCTCATAACGTAAGTTTCAAGCTTTTGTGGGATACATATTTAACTTATTACATTTAGAAGTTGGTAGTCATATTTGACATTGCATGTAAACAGTAAAAAGCTGTTTACAGTTCTCCCTGTCAATGTGGCACATGTGGGCTGCTGCTGTTGGAAACATGTGATCTACCATAACACACAACATGTAATCAAGTCAACCACAAGGTGGCATGCTGTAGTCAGCTGCGCTGTGATTCATGTTGAGAGCGTGGCAGTCCTGCAATATACAGTAGTACAATATAACTGGAGCATAAGATTCTGTCTTGTATTGATTCTGCAGATCAGTGTTAAGTTGGTGTTCATCATGATTACTCCAGCATTTGACTTGAGCCAAGATCCTGAGTATCTGATCCTCAGCATCCGTGTGCCCTACACCAGAACATCAGAGTTTGACCTCTACATTGATGGGACTGATTTAAAGTTTTATGCCAAACCCTACTTCCTCAGGTGAGTTTACCAATACACAGGATCTGATGTAACTATGAACCTATGTAGAAACCTAGCTTGGATGTAAGAGGAACTGGGTGAAAGCAGATATGTCTTGGGGTTATCAAGTGGGCAGGCACCCTCCCATCTCAGATGGTTTGTTGAATTTGACCCACAACACTTCCTACGCTTACACCTAGTTGACATTACACCCAATTACTTCTTACCTTGCTATTGGTCTCAACAACAATAGGCAATTGATGGGATCAAACAATGAGGATTTTGCCATATTTGCAAGTCATGTGTATATTGTCGCAGTCTGTATTTAGGAATATTATCATTATTATTGCAGATTAACCCTTCCTGGAAGGATAGTGGAGGATGGGAGGGAAAAGGCCATATTTGACATCGATAAAGGTAGGCTACATGACATGCTGAGCAGCACAACTTTTGGCACTAGTTTTTATGGTGGCATTTCCATGACAAAACTCGTGAGAATAAGTGAGAACTTCCTGAACTTCCCACAGTGAGGACTGCCCATGCAAGGAAATGGCATCGCAGCACAAATGAGCTTTGCTTGCTCCTTCAGGTTGTGTGCACGCTCAAATTTGGATTTCTGCTTGCACACTGCAATATTGCTCACAAAGATGAAGCTCCCTCTCACGCGCTCGCTGTCACTGCGTTCGCTGGAAGTACAAGCGTGCACAGCGGTGCCATTTACTTGCGTGGGCAGTCCTCTTACTCGTGCACAAGTTCTCACATGTTCTCATGAGTTTTGTCATGGAAATGCCAACATAGTTTTGACATTGGGTGTGTATTTTTGCATGTGACGTGTTAATTTGGAAAAATGATGTTCTTTTGAAAACATTCACAAAATTAACTTAGCAACTGTTTTATGAGGTAATGTCTTTATTCAAATTGTAGTTTAGGCAACAACAACATGTATTGACATCATATTTGGGTGAAAATTATGTCCTTTTGTTGGAAAACTCCATAGCATAGCTGTGACATCCAGCTAGTCACAAAGACCATGTAAAGAAATTATCTATAATATAATACTTCCATGGAAATGTCTGGTCCAAATCGAATAAAAATAACTGTGCTCGCTTTACATGATGCTGCTGGCCCGCCACACTATCAGTCAGTGATTGATCCCTGGGGTGTCTTTAGTTCATACTTCAGTCAATCAACCAGACAGAGTTAATGAACCTACTGACCATGTTATGTCATTCCATTTAAAGAGCCATTGGAACCATCTGTAATGTCATAAAGATTACAGCCTGCAGGTTTGCTGCGATATATCTGATTCAGAGTGACATATGACCTTTTGTTAATGTCTTTTAATACCCACTGATTGGTCTGCCAGCACTTTAATGTTATTTTCCTAAGTGTATATATATTGGGGTTTTCAGTTTTAAATCAATAACATAAATATGTATGTTTCCACTTGTGCCCATCTCCCAGCAACCCACCCTCCCTCACATTTGCCTCACATAAAAACTAATGACTGTAGGGTTATTAATTTAAAGGGAACCAGTGTAGGATTTTCTTTAAATATATCACTATCAAACGAAACATGATAACGACTATTGGCGTGATGTTCTCTAGTGTCTGTACGCTGCTCTCTATCACCATGACCTGTCTTTGACTTTCCATTCTAAGTGATCAGTTCTAATGAAGTTGTCTTTATGGAGACATCTGCCTTATGGACTCTGACACCTCGTTGCCTCTCTGTCAGCATGGCCCCAGTTAACACAGCCTGTAACATCTGCTAATAAAGCTCTGCTAACGAGTGTCCTTGTTTAGACTTATAATTAGCAATCATTAAGATCCCTCTTTTGGGCTCTCCAGTCTCGTTAGAGGTCCGCAACCTAAGCAATTAGCCTGCTTCCATCGTAAAGCACTTTTAAGCTTTAACAGTCGGATGCATTACAATTTTTACGAGGTCTTTAGGAAACTATGAGATTGTCTCTGTAGCGTGGCAAAATCAGTCAAATTCTGTCGTACTGTATTGCCTTTTTATTTTAATAGCAATTTATAAAGCAACTCCATAAAGGATTCCTCTGGTGTTGGTGAAAGCTAGCCTCACTTTCCAGATTGACCTCTCTCCCTTACAAAATTGCTGTGGATGTTTACACGTCATTATTACACAATTAGCTAAAATGAGATTGCTGTACCCTACTTTGTAAATGCCATTCAATCCCATTCATGATATCGCTCGTCATTTACGATATCAAATCCAAACTTCAGAGATGTGTAGAAGATGTAAGCATAAAATAGTAGTATAAAAGCATACAATGTTTTATGAAAAGTAGTTCCTGACTGACGAATGTTCCGCTTTTTCAAATCAATGCACTTTCACCTGAGAAGTTGGGTTTGTTTACATCGGAAGTCTCACATTAAATGCTCCACTACTCGTTTCGCAAAGAGTTTCTTCCCTAGTGCAGTGCGTAGCTTGAACAATTCCAACTCCAAAAGTTAGGTGACTGTCGGACCTATCCTTGTGCGGGCATTTGTCTGTTTCTTTCTTTTTATATTATGTCTTTTTAGGTAATACTGTTTATACTGTTTTATATATTGTCTGTGTGATTTGTTAAATGTTTTTTTGAGCTCTTGCACCCCAATTCCAATGTGGTTTCTACTGCAAATGGTAAATAAACTGACTCTGACTCTGACTCTCTTGACTCTTACACGGCACTTCTCACTAATCGGTAACATCCTGCATGGTCAATCTGGAAAATGAGGCTAACTTTCACCAACACTGGAGGAATCCTTTAATTTAAAAAGTATTGCACGTAGAGGTGGTCGGATTGATTTTCTACGGTTTGGTATAAAAAAATATTCATTTAAAATATAAGATCTGTGATTCGCCTACCAGTGATTTACCTTCTCTGTTTTTTAAAAGTTGTATATTAGAGCCTCTATGGACTAAAATCTTCACATGTACTGTGACACATCAAGTGTGAGATCCTCTTCTCTTAATCACATATCAGTTTAAAGAAAGCATTTAGTAATGTCTTTCATTCAAACAGCCCTACAACTCACAAAGGAGAACGCACAATAATTATTTTTGTGAATAAAAAAAAATACAGTATATTAAATAATCGGTATCAGATTTGTATTGGCTGATCTGTAATTGTTTTTAAAAATCCCTTTTTCGGTTTAGGCCTCTTCACTCTTCGGGTCCCTAAGGAGACTGCTGGAGAGCACTTTGAAGGCCTTCAAATGCTGACTAGTCTCCTTGCCCCAAAAGGCTCCCGATCAGCAAACCCATTGGTAGAAGACATTAGCGTGGGTAAGCTGAGTTGATTACATCTGTTGAACTTGGTTAACTCTATATCAATAATTTTGGGGGTAAATGGATGGTAAAGGTAGCACTGAATGGTGCAGTATTAACTTGTAATCAGCCATAACTGCTTTACATTTCAGAAGCATGCAGGGGAAGTGTAGGAAATGATGAGGAGGACGACGAAGAAGAAGAATTTGACTGGCAGGTTGAGCAGGAGGTGTACAAGGAGAGCTCTGAAGAAGCGCTGGGATCCCTGCAGAAATATGGCTTTGGCAATCAGAGGTCTGGAGTGTTTGCCAGACTGCAGGTAAGGTCCCAGGATAAAGATTCTTCCCTCATCACTGAAAAGCGTATATCATCTCTGAACTTGATTAGAAAGAGTAGCTGAACATTTTAAATCATACACACAAGTTTTGATGAAACACTAGATGGCCTTACATGCTGGAAACATCCTGACAGGAGGAACTGAGTGACGTGATTGACATCAAGAACCCAGAAGGAACCACAGCAGCAGAGAGGAGGCAGGCTCGGCTAGAAGCAGAGACATCCGCCTTCTGTCATGACCATTACCTGTAAGTTTATCAGTGACTTCTGACAAACCTGAATATGGCATTTTACTGCGCTGTCTGTGTCTTGACGGCCACCTGTCGTTGCAGTGCTGATTTGTTTGAGGATGAAGAGATACAGGGTCTGCTGAAGTTCAGTCCGTGGTGGGCGGAGCTGAGTTCCCCCTTGGACCAGGAGGGAGAGGCCGGTGAGTTGAAGTCATCCCTTCACAATCCTCAAAAATGTGAGGTCATAAGGCTAAGTCAGGGATGTAAATTCACCTAAACTCAGTTTGCCCCTTTTACATTTGTGGAAAGGAGTTCACCCACGTTTGAAAGCTAATATAAATCTTTATGATCTAAACTGATATATTATAATTTATAGAATCAACCTCATGTTTGGGTGCTTTAAAGGAAATATAACCTTTATTTTTACTATTACATTACTGGGCTCAATGATATACATTTAGTTTAAATCTGAATTTAATTAATCAAATTTGTCCCTGTAATGGGATACATACCAGAAATGTATATAAATGTCGATCATTTGGGTATTTTGAGCAGTTAAAAATAACCAATAAAGTAGTGACTGAAGGCTACCAGAAGGTGGCGTGAAGTTGCAAAAATTGAGAGAGGAATCAGACACTGGTTGCATGTTGATGTTATTTGACCAAATAAAAATACTCCTAGTGGCTGTTGACATTGTGAATTGAAATAAACAAAGTTACAAACGGGAACCTCACATTGTTTGCTAGGATTTATGTCTGCCAAGTACTAACACTGTATTGTGATACTCTGTTAATCCCCAAAGGACACATTTGTCTTTTATTTTGCCCCCCTCCTCAGGGAGGTCAGGGTCAGCTACAAAACAGCTGGTAGCGATTCAGTGTCTTGCTCAAGGGCACTTCAGCAGGGCAGATGCTTGCCATTACGAGGGATTGAACAAAGGATTGAACTTGGACCTTCCTTTTCAAGGAAGGTGTCCTTAATCACTATGCCTCCCTGCTGCCCTTTTGACCAAATTATTGAAGCACATCTTGAGTATTAAGATTGCTGAGTTAGAATGTGTCAATACCCAAGGGGCAATATTTCTATCTGCATACATTTCCAGTCTCCTGTTTTCCTCCAAATTCAGAAATCCTCTTTGCAATCAGTTCCCACCCATCTAAAATCAATGGCTCATTTACTTAGGTGTGATGTGCAGCTTGTTGGCTGGAGCCTCCCAGCTTCATTTCCCCTTTCAGCCTCTCACATAAGAGTGATAGCAGCTTATGGAGCCTCAGCACTGCGAGAGACAATTCAATTGTGCCATCCACCTCTCCTAACTGTCTGCTAATTCCAGCACTTCCACTGCTTCAGCAGGCACATGGCTCATAGCCACAGCTTATGTTAGTGCATGGGTGTCGTAGGCTCTGGAGAGGATTTAGATTAAACAGATTATCGCAGGAGGGTGTGTGCTCATAGCGTCAGGAGGAGCCTGTTTCCACCAGCGCAAGGGCCCGATCGTTGACGAGCAGCCATCAGTCAGCGATGCCTAGGCCATTAGCTGTCTAGCTGCAGGCTGAGTCTAGCCTCTGAGGAACATTAAGGTTCCCTGTAGCCCTGCCGACTCCCTCCCCTCATTCTGCATTCTAAGACAGAGCGCCCCAGTCGGGAGCCCAGGCGTGGATAAATGGGCCAAATTAAACTTAATGGCTTGATTGACCGGTCGAATAGCATTAGCCTCCGCTGAGTGCGAAGAATGGTGTTGGTCAGGAGATTTAAGCAGCTTGCCGTCAAATCTTGATAGCGCACTCATGATTTGAACTGTCGTATATTAAGCAGAGGCTACAATTCTTCCACTTGGGGTTTTCAATCTTTTTTTCCCCCTTCACCTCTGCTAAGTCTGATATACATGTCAACTGACAGATGGATGTGGACACAAGTGCTAATGAAGTAGAAACTGGCCCCTTTGTGCTCTCCCAGTGTCAGGGCCAGCACACTGACAGGCCACAGCTGTCCACTGGAGGCCTGTGTTCACACACTGGTCCAGGCTAAATGGACCTGACAGCTCAGTCTCTCTCTCTCTACCTGCAGCACTTTGTTATGGCTGAGCTTAGACGCCACTTGCAATCTATGACCTTTAACCAAATTAGATAGTCTCTTGTTTTTTTAGGCTACATTACTCAAGGCTACAGTTTGAGCTTGAGTATATTGTTACAATGTCTCTGAGAGCCCAACTTGATATGAACACAGCTTGTGTACACACAAATTAATCATCTCTCCTATCCAAGGACATATTTTGACCCCTTGGGTATGTGAAGTACTGGGAGCGTTTTCCAAGCATATTTAATCCATGCCATCAGGCCATCTGGACCTGTAGAGAGCAGTGAAGAGCCAGACCGCCTTTCCAACTCTAGGAATTAGGTCAAAAATTAATCTCCAATCATCTGAAGCCCTCATACCCTGCCTGGTAATGCCCACTAGAATTGATTGGCCTCACATTAGAGATGACTGAACGTGGTGGAAGATGAGGTGGTAAATCTATTACGTCTGTCTGCTCACCTCACCGGTAGGGCTGCAGAATTAATTGAAATTAATATATCAACATATTGACAGCTGCAGTTTCCAACTTGTTGGAACATGTTACTATTTCGATTTTATAATTATTTTATAAAAATGAAATTGTGTAGAAAAAGCTGTGTCCATGTGTATCATGAATATCAATATTAAATTGCAAAATCACAATTTGATGTCCATTTTGTGCAGCCCTACTCACAGGAAGACAAAACTGGTTACTTTTTTCCTTTTGTTGATCCCATTCAAAACTTCTCTCTTCAGACAGGAGATTAGACAGACAGCTACTGAAATCATCAATATTATTTTCATATGAATGACATTTTTAGAGCATTGTGAGAAATGCTGCATTATATCAACTTTTGTATTTGTGTGGATATCGATGTGTCTTTGTGCTTGCATTTTTGTCCCTCCACTATGTGTGTGTATGTTTTTATGTGTGTGTGAGCTGGAGTGCCTGCATATGTGGATGCATGTGCACCCAGGTACATACATCTGTGTGCTTGCATTTTTATCCCTCCACTCCATGTGTGTGTGTTTGAGGAAGAGTGTGTGCAGATGTGGATGCACCTGCATCTGGGTCTTTGTGTCTGTGTGTGTTCTGCCTGGCTGTGCTCTGCTGCTGCAGCTGCACTGGCGAGGGACTCAGGTAGCGTCTTCAGGGAGCTAAAGCCTGACGTAATGCAGCAGGAATCTCCTTCCCAGCAGAGCCAAGTTCCCACTGCAGCCAGAAGGATCATTTTGAAGCGTGTGTGCGTATGTGTGTGTGTATGTGCATGTGCCACGTGCTTCAGCCATACACACCAGTGCCTCTTGCACATCAGGGGCTCAGTGCAGGGACTCTCCTCTCCTCATGCAGAGAGAAGAATTGCTTTCAGCTGTTTCATAAGCTGCTGGAGAGAAAAAAACTGTTGAGTTACAGCATGTTCCTGCAGACATTCAGCACGGTTTTCAACACTGAAGGATGCAGATAGCTTAAATGGGATTGAAGTCTGTGTCGCCCCATTAGGCTTGCCGTAGATCCCCATTAAGCAGATGTCTCTTTCAGAAGGCAACAGTTAGTGAATTTGTAGAGAAAGAAATGTCTGGGAATATTGGGGAGGTGGTGGCCTAGAGCAAGTTGATAAGATTTTGTTCCAGGGACCCTCATGGGAAGATTTTTGTTGTTGGTTTAGCATTGAATTGTACCACTGTGTAGATTGTATGTGGTGAGATGATAGTGGCAAGAGTGAAACCTATGATTTAGAATAGTCATCATTCTTACATGCTCTCTAATTGGGATAATTTCTAGTTAATTAAATTATAGTCATATTAAACTATTCCTCTTTTTGCTGGGGGACCCCTGGAACCTCCTCAAGGCTTTTGTCCAGAAGGTCGGCAGTTTGATTTCCTGAACCGTCTGGGAAAATGTGGGTAGGGAAAGTGAATAAGTAATGCTCTCCCATTCCTCAACAACTACTATCAATGTGCCTTTGAGCAAGGCATTTAACCTCCGACTAGTTCAGTGGAGCTGCTCAGTGTCCAACAGGAGAAGACTGTGGTTTTACTGGGCATCTCCCAGATGTGAATATGCAAAACTGTGAATGTGAAGCAGCGCATTACTGGACAAGAGAATGGTGCTCAATTGACCTTTCCTGGATAAATAAAACGTAGTCCATGTTCTTGTGCAGCCGTGTCATTCACCGACGATGAAAAGGAGCAGCTGAGAAAATTCACCAACCGCTCCTACCTGTTGGACAAGATGTCCCGCCAACACGTCTGGCTCAGCCTGGTGGATATCCTGCTGGCTTACACCTATGAAGTGCGCTCTACAGAGGGAGAGCACAACGTGAGTGTGTCTGTGTCTGTGTGTGTGTGTGTGTGTGAAGAGACAACTCCTCCTGAGCAGCACTTAGCCTTGGATGACAAAGCCCTCCATCCTCAAATCCTTCAGACCCCATTCCATTTAATTCACAGCCTTAAGAGATTTCCAGCAGATCCAAGAGCTCAGTCCAGCTCCTCTGACGTAGCTATAGAAAGGCAAGGTGAGCTAGGCTGATTTCATTGTTATAGACAGATTGTAGGATGTGCGAATGAAGTAAAATAAATACTAGAAATATTTGATACAGCCGAATGTTGAATTGAAGTCCAGCTATGAAAACAAAGACACTTGCATAAAAATGTCATATGTGAACACTTAAGTCACCCTCTGGGATGTAATGACCTGGAGAGAGTCCAGAACAATTCCCATACTTTCCCTCAGATTGTTCTTGGGCCTTTTTTTATTATATGCATGGGAGAGTCTGATAGTGATAAAAAGCAAGATCCTTTCCATGCCTTTGTCTAAGCAGGATTTAATGTAACTCCATGCAGTGTTTCATACCTATATTGTCTGTTACCAGTGTTGACAATGATGAGCGGTCACCCTCTTCCCTGCAGGTGGAGTCACCATGGACCATCAGAAAACTCAGCGGGACTCTCTGCTGGCTGGAGGTGAGACAAACGGAGCATATTATTATGCAAGGCAATAAGAACAGCAGTGAATGATTGACACTAACATACTTGAGTGTGTCTTTAAAATGCCATCTATGTGGATATGACTAAAAAAGTCATAACAACATAGTTCAGCTCTTCTTTTAATATCCTCTTGCTATTCTCAGCCTTCCGGGTTGTTATTGATCCCAGCATGTCTGATCCTGGCTCAAGTAGGGTATTACCAAAGTGTGCAGCAAAATTGCAGGCATGACCTTGAATGACCTTTCTCATCT
>OMLI01090691.1:24254-37137 GCA_900302605.1 Rondeletia loricata | reverse complement strand
GCCTATATACAAGTGAGACAATCGATTCGTCTGCCATCGATTGCTACAGCTCCGCTTTACGATGTACCTTAAGGTACATCGTAACCTCTTCCTTAAGGCAGCCGTTAAGGTAGAGTCTGGGAAACACTCGTAGCTGGCGGGTCTTCCTTCGTTACGTGTTCCTTAAAAACCTTCGTAGGACGTTAAGGTACATCGAAACTGGGAAACGCAGCCCAGAGCAGACCCTGTACTGAGTGCTATCTGCCTTGACGTCTTTCCGATTGATTGAGGCTATCCGCAGTTGTCTTCTTTTTTTCTGATAATTGTTTTGTTTTTTCCTCCTTGATTTTAAATAATTTTTTCTGTCTTATTGAAATATCCAATCACACAACAAAACTTAGCATTGAATCTTGATTGTTTGAAAATTACACTGGTGAGAATCACCAGCTTCAAAATCCTTCCTAAGCTGAACATGAAAACGTTGTTTTTAGGGGTGCACCGATACTATCTGTGGTATCGGTATCGGCTCCGATCCGGCCCCTAAGTACTGATACTTAATGACATGTGTAATGAGCAATAGGCCTATTGTCGGTGGGAAAGAAAAAATGTCTGCAGTGTTTTATGAGCCTACATCATTTAATATTATTAGTAGTACCTTTTTTAGAAGATGTCTTGGCTATAGGCTGTTTTATTAGGCATAGCGGCGTTGTTCTTTACAGTGTTTACCACAGGTTGACCATTTACTTGTGGCGGGGTTGGGTGGGGTTAATTTCAATAGGATTAATTACTTGTCTTTACCTACAATGTCAGCAGTGTGTCCAGTGGAATCCAATGGTAAACAGGGGTAATATGCCAGTCTTTGCACTGCACTCATGTTAACTCTATCTGAGTGTTGAGCAGTTTTACACATCTCAGATTAAAGTGTTACTGTTTACAAATACTGTTACTAACACATGCGAGTTTGGAGCAAATTGTAAGATTTTAAGTTTCACTTTCGTTTTCACAACGGCAGGCTATCGGTTTGAGTACAATGCTACTGGTCTACTGGTCTATCACCAAATGACAGACATGATGTGATGCACACATTAGGCACATTAGAGATCGATTTAGATCAATTTCTATACATTTACCAACTTTTTATTTTGTGGTGGCCGTGCCGATATTGTGGCGGTGTGCCATAGATGAGCCTATGTATGGGAAACACTGCTTTATCCATTCTCCGTTTGAGTCCTTAATGAAAGGCTATCCTCTAGCCTACCATATGCTATGCTAGTTTATTTCAATTTTTCTTAATTTAGGCCTTTCATTGTTATTTTTGACTGATTGAAATACAATGGTCTCTATAATATGGTATAAAAGGAATTGGCACACTTTTTCCTGTAATTCTTTTATAATAGGCCAATAGCCTAGTCGGCATGAATGACTATTAATTGAAAAGTACTCGGATCGGTACTCGGATCGGCCGATCCACCTAATCAAGTACTCTGTACTCGGATCGGTTCTAATAAAAATTGTATCAGTGCATCCCTAGTTGTTTTAGTTCCTAAAAGTGGATCATTGTCTGTCATTTGGAGATACTTTGGTTTTAAACCAGGTGACAACAAACAAGTACAGATTCTGTGCAAAATTTGCCTTAGGGTTGTAGCTGCACCCCAAAGTAATAAATAATTATTTATTATTTCAATTTTGTAAATAAGGACCACAATAAAAGTAAGACAGTAAGAATGTTTCCTGAAAGTAATTACAATTAATTGTGATTAATAACGGTGATCGCAGTATTTAGCTAAATAATTATTATATTAATTTATATAATATTATGATTATTATTATTATTTTTGCCATAATCGTGTAGCCCTGATTAGTGGGCCGGTAATTTACCACTACGGGGCCAAATATTAATGTTGTATGGGAAACACTAATAATACATTGCCCAATGAGTTATTTCAGTATCCCTGAATTACACACAAACTTCTTGTTGTCCATAGAAATTTGATTATTTAGTTGTTGCCCTGTGTCTCATTTTGTCTCCCTTTGCTGGGAACATTACCCACCATTTTACCCATAATCAGTAATGCAGGGCAGTAATCATAAACCGTAAAGATGCCTTCTTGGGTGTTACTGCTATAATAGACTCCACAGGTGACTTGCATAATCATGAAACTGTATTTTCACAAAAAATGAAAAACTTTCCAAGAGAGCGTAAAATAGCACAGCTAATTTGCACAAAGTAGCAATCAAAGTACCATTTAAACTACAAATGCGTTGAAGTCAGGATAATTTTTTGCCCCTTTTATTCTCTAGCCTAACTGCTAGCCTTTCCTCTGAGCAGAAGGACCTACTCGTACTCAGAGCCCCAGCTGTACAGCCAGAACAGTGGAGGGAGCTACTTTGACACACAGGGCAGCTCGTCACAAGTGTCCACTGTGGTGACATCTCATGGCATGACCAACAACGGAGGAGGGGGCAACGGAGGGATGAGCATGGGCCTGGCGGGCGGGCAGGTAATCAGCAGCAGCTCTGGGGCCTACCTCATGGACAACACTGGTCCCCACCCTGCCACCCAGACCGCACGAGCTTCCCCAGCTACTGTGAGTGTATGGATCCCTCTCACTTTCTTCCTCAACTGCCTGCCTGTTTGTGTGTTTTTAACAGTCAGTCCATCTGATTAGTACGGAGCCCGCTAGGTGACATCGGAAAAAATATTTTTGTAATGCGTGGCCACAATTGAGTAAAGTGTGTGGGAACGACCTAAGTAAAGTGTGGGCACGATATAGGTAAAGCGTGGGCACAATTTGGTTAAAGCGTGGGCAGTTAAAAAAAATAAACTGCCATTCTCTGATTGTAGAGATGGAGATTGAGAGATTACAATTAATTCATTTTTGTCTCGCCGAAGCGAGACATAGGGATTACATTTTCTGCCGTCGCCGGCGGCATCCTGACTTGCGTTAAAGTTTTTGGATGGCGAGACATACATCCGGCGATAGCGCTTGTTATTTTTACCATGGACTCATGGCCGTAGCGAGGTCCAGACCTCGGTAATATCCCCCCCATAAAATTTACATTTTCCACAGTCGCAAGCATAGACGTTGGACGTAATGGTGTGGGGGGTGGCTGTCCACCTTTCGGCAGCTCCCCTTTATTGCCTCTGGTCTCTTGGTTTCGTTCATATACTTGCTCATTTACACACCGTTGACTCCATTTTACATGCCACATTCACAAGGGTGATGAGTTCCTTTCACAACACTTTGTGTGTAGGCTGTGTACAGTTAGAAACCTTTCTTAACATTAGATAATGACTTATTCATTTCATAGACCCACGAAACCAGGTCCGACTGTGAAAGCGAGGAATCTCCCACACGGTAACTGTAGCCTGAAGTGGCTGAACAGCAGAAGGAGGCAATGCCAGTGAAACTGCCTTTGTTAAGGAGCTTCACATCTTAACAGCAAATTTTTAAAAAATCATAAATGTTCAACAAATAATCATCCAAAACTTTATGGTTTGTTTGGCTGCTCGTTAAAGTCGCTTGTGTAGGCATATAATAAAGCATCTATCTGATGAACATTTTCACATACGACGTTACAAAAGTTTTGATTTCATGTTGAAAAAGTTCTGCATTTAAGGTTTATGTTTCATACTATTGTAAGCTACTGTGTGAGCTTTTGGATATCATTAATAAGCATTGTGACATTTTACTAATCTGTTGAATAAACGTCACTTTTGGGCTGAGGTCGATTTCCCACTGAAACGCACTGAGCCTTGGATGTAGGAACTGTTGGCTACTGTACCTTACTATATTTTACAGGCTACTCCAGTGGTTCATTTGGACTAATTAGCCTATGTATTAGCCACTTGGGCTATTTGTTTGAATTAATCTATGCAGAATAAATAACACAGTGATTTCATTAATTTCAATGTGTTTTCATGCATATTTTAATAATATGAACATTCAGTCTCCTGGACATTTCCAATGTTAATACAGTGTTTCCTATGGAAATTGCTTGTAGGCACAGGTCGCTGTCCCAGGCAAAACTTTGCCAAAACGATTGGGTCAGGATATGTGACTTTTTAAGTGTCTCAATAATAATAATAAAAGTCGTTGATAATATAATTTCAAGTGTTTTAACTATGTAAAACACAAATTATTTCAGAAAGAACAAGATCATCCAAATATGGATAGATAAATAAAACACAAAAATAAAGTGTTTTACGAAACTCGCTTCTTAACCCACAAAGTATTGTGTGTACCCCTTCTCTCACACGTTTTCGTAGATTGCTGAGGGGCTGCGTGTGCTGTGCATGCGGGAGCATGGAGTTGACGTCATCAGCGAACTAGTATGAGCTTTAGCTCCCAGTTCCCAAAAGCTGCATTTTTGAAAAACAAAATACTTTATTGGAACTTTGATGGAACCGTTAACAGGATACTAAGGCCTAGGAGGAAGGGTGAAGGTTTGAGCCACCATGAAGAAGCCATTTGGAAACCACCAACAAAATGAAGGGCTTGGTAAGTCATTTTATATAGAAGTCTTTGGGACACTTGTAATGGCACATCCAAATCAACGCCATCTAGTTTCCATGGAGACTCGTAGACTTTCACTCTGAAGAGAGCTACAAAATTTACAAAATCTTAAAAAGCTGTAAAAAGGAGACATCATGCCAAAAGTTCTTGTACCGTTATTAATTACACAACAAATGCATAACAATAGTCTGGGTCTGGGTATTTTTTCTGTCTTCTTTTGGCATGGCGGCAGTAGTACAGGTGTGGCGGTGCGCCATGCCAGAATGTTAACAGCGGAAACCCTGTGACATTTTAATTCACTTTGGCTGCTATGGAGACAAGATTCTGTCAAGTGACACACACACACACACACACTTGTCACACTGACACAAACGCACACACCGGGTAAATTAAAATAGAAACATGTATTTTTATCCAAACCAATCTCACTCAAACTTTTGGTCTGGCTAAGGCCCTGCTGAGACTGAAATACCATAAAATATTGGAGTCACTTTCCGTCAGGCATGGAATCATACTGAGCAAGAGACACTTGATTAGCCTGAGAGGGTTCAATAATATGTGTACTGTCGCCTGTTGTGTTGAGAACGTGCTCTACTAAAACCTGCACACTTGTAAGCTATGCCTATATCCTATATCGTGCCCATGCTTTACCTAAATCGTTCCCATGCTTTAGTAACTCGTGTACATGCTTCACTCAATCGTGGCCACAAGGGATGTTCATGAATAATCAATGGTCAGTTATACTTCGTTGTGTAATCAAGTCGATCAAAGTTATCAAATAAAACAAATAATTATTAAAATGTTGCTCTTGATACAATGTTTTAAGTTGTACACAAGAGGGAGCCATGTAACCTATTGGGGGGTGACTTTTTCACATCCGGGGACTGGTGCCGTTAACGACACAGATTTTCCGACAGTAACTAATATAAAATACTAAATTTAACGACTATCGATCATTCATTCATTAACGTGAGAGAACATCAATCAAAGACATTCTTCAGAATGTGCATCCCTAGTGGCCACGCATTAAAAAATTAATCTTCCCACTGTCACCTGGCGGGCTCCGTAGATTAGTGTATAATGACTTTGTAGTAACTTTCCCCTCTTGTTTAGTTCCACACAGTGCTTATTTCTGCCTAGTCTTTTCCTTTCAGTGTGGATGCTCTGTTTCTGTCATATTGTTTTGATCTACAGTGGGGTCCAAAAGTATGAGTCCACTACCAAGAACTTTTGTTTCATAATTTATCAAAAACGAATACAAATGTTTAGTCAAATGATATTTCTCACACAATATTACATAATTTTTCACTAGTATGTCAAATAAAGTTAGTTAGTATTTACTGAAAGTCGAAAATGTATCACAGCTTGCACTCTGACATTGATTCTACAAGTTTTTGCTGAATTTGAGAATCCACATTATACCAGCACTCTTAGAGCATCCCAGAGAGTAGTAGGTTTTGCCTTTTCCCTTTTCAAATGTTCCCAAAGATGTTCAATGGTGACTGTGGAGGAAAAGCCATGCAAGTCAGCACTCCTTGCTCTTCCTTGGACTTCAAATAGGCCTGGCATAGCTTCGATGCATGTTTAGGGTCATTGTCCTGTTGGAAAATGAATCCTCTTCCACACAACTTTAAGCCAGAAGGGATGGCATGCCTCTGCAGAATAGAGTGGTACCTCTCTTTGGTCAATGTGTAGTTGATCCTGTGCAAGTCACCAACTCCGGAATAGGTGAAACATCCCCACACCTGAATATTTCCACCATGTTTGGCTGTAGGTTTTATGCACTGTTGTATTAACCTCTCATGCGGCCGTCTCCTCACATAAGCTCTCAGATTGCAACCGTAAAGTTCAAACTTTGATTCATCTGTAAACAAGACGTTCTTCCAGTCTTCAAAAGTGAAATTTTGGTATTGCCCATGCTAAATGTTTAGACTTGTTTTGACGTCAAAGAAGTGGTTTGGAAACTGCTACTCTCCGCAGTTTGCCAATCGTCTTTTGACTGTACTTTTACTAACTGGAGTAGGGCGTTCTTTGTTTAGTTGGCTTTGTATCTTGGATGCAGATGCTGTTCTGTCTCGTAAAGATGTTAGCTTGATATACTGGTCTTCAGATGGTGTTTGCACTTTAGGTCTGCCTGGTCTTGCTTTGGATGAAAATGACTTGGTTTGTGAAAATCTCTCCAGTGTGTGTTGTACTGCCCCATTAGAAACTTTAAATTACGCTGCAATTTGGCACTGGGATAGTTTTTCAGCTCTCAGGAGAACAATTTGGCCCCGAACTGCTTCACTAAGCTCTTTTAACATTGTTACGAACAACTGGAAAATATTTTTTAACGGAAGTCCTTTTTCAAAGTTAAAGCACTAGCAGTAGCAACAATAACGAGGACCATATTAATTTAGTCAATATCTGGTATTAGTTGTTAAAAGACCAAAACAATTCACACTGTGTATTAGGAGCATACATGTGTTGATATTTGAATGAAATATATGGTGTGACAACAAATTGAGAAAACCAAGAATATCTTGTGTGCGAACAAAATATTCTGATATATTTCAATTTCATACGAGCATTTCTCAAAGATCAAAAACATTTTATTTGTATGAGATCTAAATAATGTATTTTTGAATAAGAAGTATCAACTGATCAACTAAATTTTTTAAAATTCGTTTTTGATAAATAATGAAAACAAAATGTTCTTGGTAGTGGACTCAGACTTTTGGACCCCACTGTACATATTAGTTTGACTCAAATTTACCTCCGTCTCTTTACTAGAGATGGATAATTTCTCAAAAGTCAAAGTTCAATATTTAACCTCAGTATTGGGATCACGTTTGCAGTACCATGCAGCAAAAAATTGAGAGGCAGTCTGACCCGGTCTTTGAGCCATCTCAGACATCCAGAGGTTTTCATACATGTTTGATTTTGTCTGCAATGCTCTTGTAGAGTGAGATATGTTAAGACAAATTTTGAAAACGGTGAGCAGCAATAGTCAATGAGTGCTCATGAGGAAACCAGGTGGAATATTTAGAAATTAGACAAGAAACTACCAGAAATAGGGGTAATTTATTGTGAGCGGTACAGAGATCTTAGGTGTTTAACAGTCGTGTAGTGTGCGCCCGGTTCAGCAAAATTGTTATTTTTATATATATAAGGTTATACACTTACAACTTAAAATTGCCAAAGCATTAAAACATACTGAAAAAACTAAATTCTAAATTATTTCCTTGTCGATTCTGATTAGATGAAAGCCCATGTCATGTTTTCATGCACATATCAGTAGCCGTTCTTGTTTACCTGTATCCTCCATGAGTGGAGGTTTGCAAACCTTAGCTGCTCATTAGTTACCCGTTGCAGGCACAGCACAGAATAACCATCTCCAGTTATTAAAACAATAAATATTTTGGCATAACTACTTGTTTAAATGCTTATTCATTTACATGTGAGGCGATTTTGGCGTAGTGGCCAAGCTCAGAACTGCAAGTCACGTGATGCCATGGGGCCCAAAAATACTTTTTCCCATGAGAAAAAAAAAGCTTGTAAAAAAATGTCTGTGCATTGCACAAATTCAAAAAGGACTTTTTTAATTATCAACTTTTAAACCATTGGCTCCAAAATGTTTTAAATGCCACCAATAGCCGTATAAAGGCTTTTCTTTCTGTGCACTGTAAACCAATGCATCCATGGACTAGACGGCCAGGCGGAGCCAAAGAAAGACCCTAATGCGCATGTGAGTTGGACACGGAAGTAGGAATCGTAGAAACTTTTTCGGGTGAGCAGCTTTCGTTGGAATGAATGGGCCACCAATACCTCATCCATTAAATAATACATCCATGGCCACACCTCTCTCAGGTGTTACCAAATCACCTTGATAGACTGACCCATTTGTTGTTTTTGTTAATGGAGAACTCGAAAAACAATTTCCATCACCTAATAGTTCTTATTAGTGGATCTGTGCTAGTGGAGACAAGGGTTCTCTGTCTGCCTTGTATGAGCTATTACCTTAATGAAGTGTTCCTGTTTCTCAACGCAGTCAACATTTTGTGATTTGGTGAAATGAAAGGCGGTTCTGCCATGCTTGGGTTTAGCGGCGCTTGCTTTGGGATCTTTTCTAGATTTTCCTTATTTTTGCTAGTTGTCAGTAATGTGTCATTCTACAGCAACTGCTTATTTTTTTCTTCCTTTTCTTTTTATTTCCCCCTCTTACATTTTGTTGTCCTGTGCTCCTTGGTTTATCAGATTGAAATGGCGATTGAGACGCTCCAAAAATCTGAGGGTTTATCCAGTCAGAGAAGCTCGCTGCTCAACAGCCATGTAAGTCGCCATTATGAATGCTTGACCTTGCCTTACCTTAACTTTTGCTAAGCTCACTATCTCCTGCTCTCTCTGCCTCTCTCAACTCTGTCCTTCTCGGTGTGGTGTGGTGCCTGCTATTTTTTGCTTGTCTTAATCACAATAATTATGGCTTTAAATCTATGGCTGCTTTAGAAGTGCTTCTGCAGTGCTGCGATCATGGGATGGCAATATGATTACTGACTGTTGGATTGAGATGTTAGCAGAGAGCTAGAGTGGACCACTGTGTGAATCTCTTGATTAAAACAGCATGTCTTCCCTTACAGCTGCAGTGGCTGTTGGACAATTATGAGACAGCAGAGGGAGTGAGTCTACCACGATCCACACTCTACAATCACTACCTGCGCCACTGCCAGGAGCAGAAACTGGACCCTGTCAATGCAGCCTCCTTTGGCAAACTCATTCGCTCCATCTTCATGGGACTCCGTACGAGGCGCCTTGGCACAAGGTAAGCTAGGAGGATATCGCTGTTGTCGTGTGGAAAATATTCTAACTCCAATTTAGGTGATTTTCATTTTTTCACTTAAATTGAAGGATTACATGGTCCTCTATGGGTTTAGAAAATTATCCGACCTCTTAGCCAAATGAAACCCTTTCGAAACCCATTGGATAACATAAATGGTTACCTGTGTCCTCTCTTTTTACTTCCATCATCCACCCATAACCTGATCTATTAAAAGCTGTTGCCTTCCTCTGTTCTCCTCTTCTGTCCTCCTCCTATTCACACAATTTCCAGCCCTGTGACCTTTTGTTTTGCACACCTCACCTCCTTATAATGTACCATGGCCATTCTGAGTTGAATTAACTCTCGTCTCTCCTGTGTGTCCACTTTTGGCATTGTCTTGCAGAGGGAACTCCAAATACCATTACTATGGTATCCGGGTGAAACCAGATTCCCCCCTCAATAGACTACAGGAGGACATGCAGTACATGGCCCTCAGACAGCAACCTGTTCAGCAGAAACAGAGGTATAACACAGGCACGAACGCACACACACACGCAACTCACACTTTTTATAGATACTGAGGTGAGCCATGTGATTTCAGGTTCAAGCCAGTGCAGAAGGTTGATGGTGGCTCTGGCGAGAACTACTCAGGTGGAGGACAGCACTCTTCGGGTGCAGCAGAGCAGACAGTCATTGCACAGAGCCAGCAACACCAGCAGTTCCTGGGTCAGCTGCTTTTCGCTTTACCTTTATCTGTATGCCTGATTCTCATTATTTGTGCTTGTGTCTGTTACAGTGTTTTTGTTCTCTAAATCTTTTGTTTGGATATAGACATATACGAAGAGTGTTTAATATTTGCTTTCAGTACAGTTGTTTTCATTTTCAATTCGGTTGTTTTATTTCAATTGGGAAATTGGTCTTGTATTGTAAATGGCATTGAAAAGGTCTTAAAAAAACGTAAATTTAACTTGCATGAAACTTGCAGATGCACTGTAAAAGTATTGAAATGCGGTAGTAGGTCACAGTGCTAGAAGGTGTAGGATTTTGGGGATAAATCCAAACCAGACTATATGCAAAACAGTCGAGGAATGACACCCACTATCTATTTTGCATAAATAGATATTAATAATAATAACAACAATAACATAACAATTAGGCTGTGTAAGTGTAAGAGCTTACCGGTTTGGTTTCTGCACGCCGACTGTACCAGCATTTGTCATTATAAGACAGTGTTTCCCATACATAGGCTCATCTCTGGCACACCGCCACAATATCGTCATGGCCGCCACGAAAGTAAAAGTTGGTCAATGTCTAGAAATGGATCTAAATGGAGAGGTGCGCATCATGTTATGTTCTCTGTCACGCCACAGAGGCTGGGGCGCTCACTCAGCTGTTGCTTGTAAACACACCGCGCACACATGCCTTTTTTCCTCATCCGCTTGTGTGAGACAGACACCACCTGCCAGATGGACAAGGGCGCAGTCTGACATCAACAAAAGCTGCTGTGTCCAGTGTGGATTGCACTGGAATATACTGAATCCTCCAATATTGTCATATGCTCTTCTGATTTTGCCATGGTTGTAAATTGAATGTAGTTGTTGCCCCCCAACAGATGCATCGCGAGCGCTGCCTGACTTTGTGGAGCTGGATCTGGGAGAAAGCAATGCAGACAACATCAGCCCAGAGGACGTAAAAGCTCTCCAGTCCCTTTACAGAGAGCACTGTGAGGTTAGATCTTCCTTTCACTTTGGTGCATTCTCCGTTCATATTCAGTCTCAAGTTTGTCAGCACCACGACACACTACGGCAGCTGCAAATTATTCAGTATAAACATGGCACCATCAGTGTTAACGTTTCCTTGCATGGGGCATCCTGGTGGCTCAGTTGGCTAAGGCGCATAGCACGTAAGCATGTCGTCCTGAGTAAGAATCCAGCCTGGGACCTTTGTCATATGTCATCCCTCTCTCTCTCCCCCAATCTTTCCTGTCTATCTCTACTGTTGACTGTCCAATAAAGTAATTGTATGAGATTTATTGGTTTTGTTTCAGGCCATCCTAGATGTGGTTGTCAACCTCCAGTTCAGTCTAATCGAGAAGCTGTGGCAGACATTCTGGCGTTATTCTCCCTCTGACTCTATAGAGGGTGCCACCATAACAGAAAACAGGTGAGGTCAAGCTGATGATGATAATTTAATAATAATGAAAATGTTTCTTTTGTCCCTCGTTGAAGTCAGTCAATTTTTCACAAAGATAACTATATTAGTTATCTAAACGTATTTAAACAGAAACATTATGGACTTCAGCTTCATTTCATAATAATCTGATAGATGAGATAGAGAGGCCTATGTGTAAGGATGGTTTGTTAATTCCGCAGCAGTGTAAGTGAGATTGAAGCACGGCTGGCACGTTCACAGCTACTGGTGCTGTGCCGAAACGAGGCTGTACTCAAATGGATGAGCACCTGTGACCATCTGATGTACCAGGCCCTTGTGGAGATCCTCATCCCTGATGTCCTGAGACCCATTCCCAGTGAGACACACACACACACACTTAAAACAGTCCTTATGTTTGCATGTTTGTGGTGTGATAAACATTCACACATTGTTCTTGTATTTTTTATTTTAATGTATTTTTTTTAGGTGCCTTGACTCAAGCCATCCGCAACTTTGCCAAAAGCCTGGAAGGTTGGCTCAACAATGCCATGAATGCCATTCCACAGAGAATGATCCAGACCAAGGTACACAGTTACACACCTGATTCTGCCAATGTGAAAGTGCTGTGTAGAAAAGTCACTTCTATTACTAAAAGCTTCACTTACTATTTCTCAATTATTTAATTAATACATTAGAGTAGTATTAATCTTCTCTCAGTTTTAAAAGGCATGTATAACTAAGTAACAGCTGGGTTTCTATGTGCATTCTTTGCATAGGTTGCCGCTGTTAGTGCCTTTGCGCAGACACTGCGCAGATACACATCTCTGAACCACCTGGCTCAGGCGGCACGTGCTGTGTTGCAGAACACCTCGCAGATCAACCAGATGCTGAGTGATCTCAACCGTGTTGACTTTGCCAATGTACAGGTCTGAACTGCTGTCTGTGCTTTGATATTGAGTGGTTGTACTGTGATATTCCTCAGTCTGTTTTCTTTATAACCACCTATCTGTTAGCCTTCTTTAAAATAACCGCCTAAATCCACTGAACTTGTTAAACAAACAAAGTTTTAGTTTGTTGGTGTGTAGTATACATTTTACATGCTGCAATGGCGTATGGAAAAGTCGACAGTTGTCCAAAACATTGTTAGTCCACGGCAGATCTACTTCCCTGTGGCGTAGAATGCTGTCTGTGCTGCACCCGGTACTGTCTACGGTGCTTGAAATGTTCTTTTTTATGCATTCAAAATACATGTGAATTTTTTTTTACTTACACCGGATAATTAACATCTTTATCAACAATGTGCATAAAAAAAACAACTACAAAATCTTCACAAATTTGAATATAAATCTCAAACTTTTCTCTTGTTCTTGAACTTGGCTTGTGCTGAACTATTTTCTGTCAGTGAGTGTTCCATCTGTAACTGTGCAGATGAAGATGGAGT
>OMLI01090691.1:0-24234 GCA_900302605.1 Rondeletia loricata | reverse complement strand
CTTTGCCAATGTACAGGTCTGAACTGCTGTCTGTGCTTTGATATTGAGTGGTTGTACTGTGATATTCCTCAGTCTGTTTTCTTTATAACCACCTATCTGTTATCCACTCTGTCCATCATTTCAAAGCGCATATTTTCTTTTGTCTTTTTTACTTTCTCCCTTTAAAGGGATAGTGCACCCATTGTTAAAATTTTGATATTATTTAACTTAGCCCCAAAGTAGTACATAGGACTGTTGTGATTGTATCCTGGCCTCACTCTTCTAGCTGTAATGGATTGGACCAATGCTAACAATTAGCATGTTGCCATTGGGCAGACTGTCCCCCCCGCTAGCCTTCTTTAAAATAACCGCCTAAATCCACTGAAAGTTTTAGTTTGTTGGTGTGTAGTATACATTTTACATGCTGCAATGGCGTATGGAAAAGTCGACAGTTGTCCAAAACATTGTTCGTCCACGGCAGATCTACTTCCCTGTGGCGTAGAATGCTGTCTGTGCTGCACCCGGTACTGTCTACGGTGGCTCGCAGGTGCGCGAACGCGAGACGAACGTGATTATGCTAGAGTCTTCTTTGGTTTGTATTGGCGGATACATCTGTCTCGCAAAGTTCGTACGGAGTGATACCCGAAAGAGAGAAAAAGAGTTATCGAATCTCAGACTGAAACGAAAGTTGGAAGCTGAAACGGTAGAGTCATGAACAGCAATTTTTGCGAAAATATCGTCCTTGTGCATTCCGTAATCAACGGTTATTTTAAAGAAGGCTAGCCAGAGGGGACAGTCTGCCCAATGGCAACATGCTAATTGTTAGCATTGGTCCAATCCAGTACAGCTAGAACAGTGAGGCCAGGATTAAATCAAAACAGTCCTACGTACTACTTTGGGGCTAAGTTAAATAATAGCAAAATTTTAAAAATGGGTGCACTATCCCTTTAAGTCTCAACCCTACTCTTTGTGTATGTCAGACAGCCGTGTTCTAAGTCTTCTCTCTCTCCATGTTGCTCTATAGGAGCAGGCATCATGGGTGTGCCAGTGTGAGGAGGGTGTGGTTCAACACTTGGAGCAGGACTTCAAGGCCACGCTGCAGCAGCAAAGCTCTCTGGAGCAGTGGGCTGCCTGGCTGGACAATGTGGTCACTCAGGTGCTCAAGCCCTATGAGCACCAGCCAAGCTTCCCCAGGGCCGCCCGACAGTTCCTGCTCAAGTGGTCCTTCTATAGGTCTGCAACAAACCAACCATACTGAGACACCTGTATGAGTATTTGTTTTTCGGAGTCCAAACAAAGTTGCTGATGGTGTTTTGCCGTGTTTCTGTCAGCTCTATGGTGATCAGAGACCTGACCCTGCGCAGTGCTGCCAGCTTTGGCTCCTTCCACCTGATCCGCCTGCTGTATGACGAGTATATGTTCTACTTAGTGGAGCACCGTGTGGCCCAGGCTACTGGAGAGACACCCATTGGTGTCATGGGGGAGGTATAACTGTGGCATCTATGGTTTTTTTTGTCTCTTGATACAGGGCTGGCTTTCCTTTCTTCACATTCATAGTTGTCTATTTTGAGTTAAGTAAATTAACCAATTGCCACCATGAAATATAACTAGCTAGGGGTGTCCTGGTGGCTCAGTGATCTAAGGCGCATGCTATGTAACAGCGACGTCCTGGGTTTGAATCCGGCCTGGGACCTTTGTCGCATGTTACCCCACAGTCTTTTCTGTGACCTATCCAATAAAGGCAAAAGTGCCAAAAAATAAAATAATATATTTTAAAAAAACGTCAGACTTGTTTAGAAATGTTTTGGCCATCTCATATCTGTTATCATACAAGAGGAAATCACCCCAGAAGACAGTTTTTACAATATTATAATATATAATATATCAAATTCCTGCTTTGTTGTGAAATTAGAAATAATTTTATTTAAAAAAGTGACCTCTAATGGCCCCTGTAGTTATGATGTTTCTCTCTATTTTCAGTTTGACAGCCTCAACACCCTGTCTCTCACTAACATTGACAAAGGTATGTGGCAAAATATAATTACCCTCTCAAATGTTATCAAATGTATTGTCATGTCAGTTGAGTGTACCTATGGTTTAGCCTCTTTTTGTTGCATCAAAAGGAGAAGTACAGTAGACCAATTTCTCAGTCAATATGTTGGAAAAGAGAAGCAATTACTATTGTCTAACACTACTGTGACTGTTAGATATTCATTAAGTTTTGTAGATATTTTAATTCCAAAGACTTCACATGCATTTACTATCAATTGAATTCTATGGTCATATTGCTAAGTCAGTGACCGCTGCAGAATGCGCTCTGAGAGACTGATTTGACTTTGAAAGGAAATTTTTCATCACCAGTCGAAATTGCCTTTCTGATTTTTTGCCAATTTAAATTACCTTGATTTTTTTGTAATTTAAAATGTAGCCTAGTGCAAGACACTTGAATGGGGAAAAATGCAAGGACAAAAATTCTGCTCAACTAGATATAAATGTATTTATAACCAGCACAGAAGGTAGCCTAAACACAGCAGACATTGCCCAGAGCCTTCTTCAGGATGTGCTGGTGCGTCTGCTTCCCCATTTGAGTGTTTTGTGTTACTGCTTCTTATTAGGAATGCACTGCGAGTCTGCGACCTGGTACTTGTTCATCATTTTTGTCTTGACTCAGAGGACTTATACTATCATTTAAAATGAAAAAATGTCCCCCTCACACATTTTAAAACTATGTTTCAATTCAAGTCATCATGCCTACACACCACACACACTGTGTGTGTCTTCCTGCAATTTCTAAAATGTTGGTAGTTCACAAGAGTACTGTAGGGTCCATCATTAGGAAAAGGAAAACATATAGAACTACCCAGACTCTTCTGTGAGCTGAGCAACCGGGCAAGAAGGACCTTGGTCCAATAACCCAAGGACCACTGTGGCAGAACTACAGAGTTTCTTGGCTGTGATGGGAGATCTTGCTGGTAGGACAGCAGTCAGTGTAGCACTTCACAAATCTGGGCTGCATGGCAGAGTAGCCAGAAGGAAGCTTTCCTGGAAAAAGGCACATGACAGTATGCCTTGAATTAGCAAAAAGGCACATAAAAGACTCTGACAGCATGACTTGAAAAGATTATGTGGTCTGATGAACTGAAAATTGAACTCTTCAGCCATAATGCAAAGCACTATGTCTGGCGGAAAGCGGGTACAGCTCATGACCCATCTAACACCATCCCTACCGTGAAGCATGGTGGTGGTGGCAGCATCATGCTGTGGGGGGCTTTTCAGTGGCAGGGACTGAAAGACTTGAAAGGATAGAGGGAACAATGAATGGAGCCAAATATAGGAAAATACTTAAGGACAGCCTGCTTCAGAGTTCCAAAGATCTTAGACTGGGGTGATTTATGTCTTTCACCCTAAGCATACAGCCAAATCAACACTGGAATGGCTTCAGAACAAGAATGCGAAAGTCTTTGAGTGGCCAAGCCAAAGCCCAGATGTGAATCCCATTGAAAACAGACGCTCCCCATCCAACTTGACTGAGTTTGAGCAAATCTGCAAGTTAGAATTGGAGAAAATCCCGAAATCCAGATGTGCCAAGCTAATACAGACGTATCCAAAAAGACTCTAAGCTATAATCGCTGCCAAAGCTGCTTCTACACAGTATTGAGGCAAGGGGGTTGAATTTTCAATAAACTTGCAACAACAAAAAAAGTCTAAAAACATGATTTGACTTATTATGGGGTATTATGTGTTTATTGTAATAAAAATAAATCTCAGTTTAAACCATTTTAAATTCAGGTTGCTACACCACAAAATGCAGATAAAGTCAGGGGGGTTGAATACTGAAACAAATCTGTGATATTATCAATAGAAACTTTTTGCAGCTGCTCAAGCTGTGTGAATTTTCGGAATTTACGCACGCGAGTCGCAGCTGAGCTGTTCAGACCAGAAGCATATTTTACGCACCGTCCAGCAGCCCTCCTGCTCTACAGGAGGAGAAATACCCTGTGAAAATAGGCTGTACTTACATTGTGCTCCAACAGCCAAGGGGCACGCGGAGAAAATAGACGAGACGCCGAAACTATCGCTGCAGGTCCGCAAGCCACGAGTGTAGCTCTGCTCCGTGGCCGGTGTGAACAGTCCGAACCATTAACATGGGGCGCTGAAAGGAAGCGGGCTACGCTACGCAGCCGATACACCTCTGTTCCGCATCCTGTGTGAACAAGTCAAGTCTGAAGTCTGTACCAATATTAATAACTGTGCTGTTTTCTCCTCTGTAGATGAAGCGAGTGAGATGGACAGTGACTTGGAGGAGGACACAGAGGAGTCTGGGGAGCCTCTTGCCAAGCGGGAGAAGTCAGAGCATGAGGTGATCCAGGTGATCCAGGTCGGGGCTCTGGAGGATGGATCCCACCCCGTGGTGGGGGTGGTCCAGCCAGGTGTCCTCCACTCGCTGCCCCAGACCCCGCAGGACCACGCTGAGCACATCCTAACCCCCTCCGCTGGTACTCCCACCATCCGCCACTGCAGCGCCACGGGCAACACCTACGCCTCCGTCTGAGGGTCTGAGGGCACAGCCAGCCTTGGATGGCCTGTTTTTGCTCTCTCACTCTCCACATATCTTTCTCTCTGTATGTCTAGACATTTCCCTCTTTCTCATGCGTTGTTTCTGTCTGCACTTGTGTGGACACATTCTCCTCTCCCTATCCAGCCTGGTCAGTGGAGGAGTGTTGAAATGATGATACCTTGGGCAAGATATGCTGTCAGTATCTGCTTCGATTCTGGAAGTGCTATCATCCCATGAGTCTGTGCTCTATTAGAATGCAGCAGCTGGAGGAGGGGACCTGAGGGGAAAGGATTCATTTGACCCATTAGATGTTACCTGATTAGGCATAAGTTACTGGCTTTGTCTGTGTATACAGACAGGTTCTATCTTAAAGGGAAATTAAACTATTTAAGCTACTGATGTCTCAAAGCTCAAATCCATGTCACTAGTCCCAGTGGAGCAAAGTCATTGATTGACTCAAGATCTAAGACAGTAGTCTTGCCTAGTGTACATAGTTTTACTGTAGTTTCGGTTCATATTATCCAAAACTCATGGTGCTATCATCTTTTTTTGGCATTTCCAGTTATCCCTCCCAATTTTTGTATGATTTACATCGACGTGCATTCCAATTGTTGACAAAATGTTGTCTGAAAAAAATATTTTAAATATTGTTTTGCATTTGTATGTAGCTAACAAAGGGATGATATTTTACGTATGTATGACATTTGAAATAGGATCATGGGGCAGTTTTGTCTCTTCTGTTTGATCATTGTATGGTAGCCATCCACTGATAACCACTGATGGCTTTTAGCCACACAGAGAAAGAAACCCCTAAAGAAATATCTGTGCTGCTACTCGTGTATATAGAAATGAGGTTGAGAAGACAGGCTGTACAAAACCACTTCCTCAATGCTAGCTTTTCTCTGCACTCAGTGCATAATGGACTGCTCTTAACGCCTTTGTTCATTTTAGATGCTCTATAGTGTGGTAAATGTGATGAGCTATAATCTTGAAATCGACTTACTGGGCATGTTCCCCCTGTGTTTTTGCAGTTTTTATCTTATTGAAATGTCTTTAGTTCATGAAGGACCAAAAACAAACCAACAAGTGGAAGCTAAGCGATTGAGCCATTTTGGCCACCCAAGAGCTGTTTCCTGTCCCACAGTGCCATGTTGCAGAGCAGAAGGAATGTCAGGGATTTTATGTACCTCGGCTTTATCATAGTGCCTTATCCTTAAATGCAGCTGTCCTTGTAGTCCTGACTGTGTGGTCTAGAGAGCCCACAGCCCCTCTGCGTTGCCCCAGCCACAGTTTTGGCTTTCTGGTGACTTGTGGCTGGATTTGGGCTGGCTCATCAGTGTTGAGGCCAGGGGATGCAGGCTCAGAGACTCCTGTTGATTTCTCTGGATCAGTTCTACTAAGCTTATGTTAGTTTCCTGAATCATGGTCTTTAGCCTTGCTCCTGTTCTCACTCTGTCCACTTGAGGCCTATTTATGCATTGGCCTCTGTTATTGGGTGAAGTGTGTTTGTGCGCGTGGGTGCATGGTTCTGCACTTGTGTTTTCATGTGTGTGTGTGTGTGTGTGTGTGTACAAGTGTATATGCACGTGCGTCTGTGTGTGTCAGTGTGCATGCGCGTGAGTATGTATGTTGGAACACATCCATCAGTCACCCTACCTCAAACCAGTGGTGCCAGCCCTTTGACTCGTGCAGCACAGTCACCAAACCTTATTGCACACACCACTGTACTGCACAAATCTCAACACCACACACCATACAGAAAATATACATTGCTTTTCTCACCTCTGATACATATTATTTCAGTTTTTAGTCCACGAATGCTTAAGTCTTTGTTCCCTGTTTAAAGATCATCCTTGTACAGTGGACCAAAAGTAGATATTTTCTGATACTCAAAGATATAGTATATATATATGATGATGATACACTACATTTGTTTCTTTTCATGTGGTTAATCTGATTGTTTATATGTAATTGTTTCTTTTGGTAGCTCCTCTGTAATTGGTTCATAGACTGTGAAATGGGAAGGGCATGGGGACTAACTTCTGATTTCATTAGAGACTAAATCCGTACTTGAACTGTTATAGATAGTCGTTTATGTTGTGGACAATTTCAAAGATTAATCCTTTAAATGGGAAAATGTTGTTACTATTAAAATATTGTTTTTGTTCATTTTGTTTTTAACTCTTGTGGAGATCTGTCTACACCATTTATCTGCACAAACTTTTATTTATTGATATTTATTGTGCATTTATTTTGCTGTTTTTGGTGCTTTTTTTAATGCGCCTGTATCTTGAAATTGTCTTAAAATTTTGGAATGGTTAATGAATCATACCACTGCAAAGAACAGACTTGCTGTACAGAAGGACTGAAAGGTTTTCAGAGGATTTAGGATTTTTTAAAGTGTTGTCACCATATTTGCTGTAATCACAGTCCTGTAGGTCCTATCACTAGTCAAATAAATCCTTTAGATATTACCAATACACAGGATCTTAAACAATTTTTCATTGTGTTATTAAACTAGGGTGAGTGCCTATGTAGAAACCTGGCTTAGATGTAAAGGAGGGTTGGCAAGTGCAAATATGTAATTTGGGTTATTGGGGTCAAGTGACTCAGACCCATTACACTTTAAGGAGGCTCAGCAGTAAATTCTGGCATCCCAAAACCACCCCCTTTATGCCCACATTACACACTGATTAGACCTGCGCTACACATCACCTAGACTTACCCTGATCCTGCTGGCTTGAAACGGCCGGCTCACCAGTTCTGAACACACACACACAAATTGGGTTTTCTTATAATATTGCTAAAGGACGTTTTGACAAGGGATTCTATAAACTGTGCAAGAAAAGGTAAATTAACTAATAGTAGCTGGTAGTTGAAGGCCTACGGCATTTTGTTTACATCAGTCTGTGATCACACTGAACTTACAAGAGATTGCTCCCTGACTCCTGGCATAAAACTGCCAAATGCAAGTTTGGAGACAAAAACCATACTCCCTCTACAGCCCCTCTGCCCCTACCAAGCAGACTCGCATAAAACTGTGTACACACGATAAAGAGAAAAAGGGGCCGCCCCGTCCCTGAGAGCTTGCTTGATTGGCTGAGACTCTGAATTTTTGATGCAGTTGTGAAACGTGATAGGGTTCTCCCTGTAACTGAAGATTCTCGTGTAGTAAATTGCTGGGTAGTTCATACCTGTTAAGAATGACAGTTTTGTGGAACTTCAGATAAATGCTCTTGTCAACAGCAGCTTTACCTGTCGCCCATTGAGCGATTTTTAAATACAAATCTCAACTCCCTTGTCATTTTAATAAAATACTGTAGATGTTAACTTGTGTTATTTTGTGCCTGAAGTGAAAATGGCTTAAAATCGTTTCTTTTAATCTTATGTGCTTTAGGATCATAAGTGCTTTTTGGTCTTGCTATGTGCTGCTAGAATCCGTTTTTGTCAATTTCATTTTTCCCGTTTTATTTTTACTTTAGAATATGTGCCAGACTGTGATTCAGCTTTCTGCATCTCGAAGCCTGCCTGGTTAACACTGGACTGAAGCTAATGCTGCCAACACAATTGTACTTTATTCCTCATAACGTCTTTAAAATTGAGAAATGAGGTCGTTTTGTAACAACCGTTTGCAAGTGAGCCCGTTTCCAACCAGAAAACTTAAAAACATAAGCTATTCCTTAACAACTTGTAATAGGAGCGAAAGCTAAGAAATGCCTCTCCACCTGGAGAACATGGCAGCTTCACTGACCCATAGCAGACTCCAGTGCCTTTGATTTCGCCCGAGCCAGAGCAGACAGCCTGGGTGACTATTGGTCTCTGGTGGGCTACAGATAGAGGCTGTGCAGAGCAGACGTTTCATTGCAGAGGTGCTGCTACTGAGAAGATACCAGGGTTGAGGGAGCATAAAGTTCTCTCTCCTCAGACTGGACTATTTCAACATTCTCTGATCAATGTGACCACACACACACACACACAGTAGTTTACACATGGTGGATTACCTGCAGATGGTTTGAGCATTTTATTGTATAAATATACTATCACTCAATGAACAAGGAGAGTTGAGTTAAATGCTCTCTTAAACTAGATTAATTTAATCATGATCGTGATTTCTTTTGTCAAATGATATTTTCTGAATGCTGTGTTCAGTTTGAGATTTGTATTTGGATGTTTCAAGTGCCATTTGACAGTCTAGTGAGTTGTGGCCATCTGTAGCACGCTCTAATGCAAGCACAAGCATTTGGCAGTGGCATTTGGGGAAGGTTTTTATTTTAATTCACCCTAGACAAAAAAATGTTGTATATATCAAAAATGAAAAAGTATATATATTTATTTGTCTTAATTATTTGGTTTGTTCTTTTAGTGAACTTTTTATCAGATATGTTGGCTGAAGTGCTTTTGTGATTTCTTTTTCTTTTTGGATAATGTATAGTATCTAATATATATATATATATATACACATGTGTATATATATAGACACACATTTCATGTGACTTTCTTTTTGTGTGCCATTTAAAGTTCTTTCTTAGTATACTGTATCTTCTCAAATTGGCAAGCGCAAACCAATGCGTGTAGGGTGATTTGTATTGTGTATTTTACATAAAAAATGAGGACAACTGGGGGACTTTTATATTTATAAACACATTATCATTTAGTGTGTCGTATTGATGAATATAGAAACTATTAAAGACACATGTAGTTTGGTTTTCTGAATATTTCAGATCTCAGCTCAGGCTAGCTTAGTGTTGTTTTCTTAAAATTTGTGGCTTGTCTTTCCAGTAATAAACTTTCTTGTTCAAAATCGGTGTACTTTCTCATAATTGTGACCCTACACACTAGTCAAATCCTGAATTTAAAGGGAAAACAACACTATTCAACAATTAGTCCTAAACAGCAGTGATAGCCCATTAATTTTATTCAACCATATTCATACATATAAACACCTACATCATTAAAACTCAGTATGTATTCAAAATGTATAATATACATTGTAGAATAAAGATGATTAAGATAAAGAACAAGCACTTGCATTTCCTGAAAATGTTACAGCATGTTTGTTTTTTTTATAGCATTTTCAATTATGATCAGAGTTGTTCATCACTATAAAGGTAGCAATACGAGTATAAAATACTGCAACAGCTGTAGATAAACAGACATTGGAGACCCAAATATCAAAATATTGTTTGATCAATAGTGCTGAGCACAAACTGAAATTATTCAGTTGATAATTAAAAACAGTTTTTACAGGCGACATAACACTGACATGACTGTTTTTACTTTTCATAGGGTACATTTGGCATCAATATGGCTTACACTTCCTCACAGTTTCTTGTTTTCTTATTGTCTAGAATGTCACAAGTGTCATCCAAATGACAGGCAAAACTTTTCCTCTATGCTAGGAGATAATATGGATACAATAGGTAACCACAAAAGACTATGAGACT
Organism: Rondeletia loricata; assembly: GCA_900302605.1. NCBI lineage: Eukaryota > Metazoa > Chordata > Actinopteri > Beryciformes > Rondeletiidae > Rondeletia > Rondeletia loricata. The sequence continues at coordinate 14,253 of OMLI01090691.1, read as the reverse complement.
GAAGAGATTTAGCAAATTAATAGTGCTAATGGACACTATATGGGCATTTAATCAGGAAAATGACTATAAAAAATTATACCAATATTCAGCAAATGTGTGATTGCCTTTTCATTTGAAAACCTTTCATAATCTGAAAAAACCTTAAGTTTGGGTTTTGAAAAACAATCATGAAAAACATCACATCATAATGTAACAACCTGGACTAGTGGGAACTGTCTTCTGGTGTTGCAAGACAAGCTGAGGTCGGTTAAAATGGGCTTTTCAAATACTCATCAATTCATTAAAAACTTGTGGAACTATTCAACAGTAAATATAAATACAAAAAACTAACAAAAAAACATCAAACAAGGGCTGTCAGCCTTGACAATTTACTTAAGATTACATCTTATGACAGGAATAATGAATTACATGATTTTAGATAAATGTCCTGATCTGAGCCACACACAAAAAACACCACCACTTTCATGAAGCAGTATTAGCACCAGAGAGCCAATGAAGGATGATTAATGTCCATGTTCCTACTTCTACATCCAACTCAACTAAGCAGCCCATGCACTGCAACGTGCTCCTTAGGTACTCCAGTCCTGTAGGTGGAGCAGTCAGTTCAAAGTACAGAGTCCGATTTTATACAGTTCACGCTTTTAACTCAGTCAAGAGGCTGAGGGTCAGCTATGGGCATGGTGTGCAGAACTTCATCCAGTAGCTGTAGAGCTCGGTGTAAATGGATCTCAATCCAGCATGGTGTTTCTTTGATGCTTTGCCGTGGGTAGTCAGGCCCCCAGCCCTTCACAAAGCTCATCCGCAAGATGCACAGCCTGCGCAGGTCATCAACCCCAATGCCTGCAGCAGCAGACAAACCTGATGGGGAATTACAGACAGTAACATTTTAGATCAATGTAGCACTATAGGCCAAACCTTACAGTGACACAGTAGCTACTCAAGTTGCAGCAAAAGTTGAAATAGATACAGGACAGAGGCACAGCCAAGTAGGAAAAAATGCTACAGACATACAGACATCTCCCACTCAGATTCCCATCAGGCCATACATTTTTACTGCAATTGAGCTAAATCTATCCAACATCTACACAGTACAACTGTACAGTGTACAGCTGGAAAATTACCTGCTGATCAAAACAAGGTGTAAAATATACACAAGTGTCATAAAATGAAGGAATACCACTTGAATATCCCAGAAGACACCTTGAAATTTTTTAACACCAAACCAAACATCACGGAGGAAGTGGATGACAACTAACTCACTACTGAGGTCATATAAATCAGTCTACTCTCCCACAACAGAAATTATATTATCATCTACAATTTACCATGTCATTGCTAAGTGCTTTGTGTGTTTGTTTGTTCATGTGCAATGCTTGTTGCAATGTGTACACGACATCACAAGACATGCAGTACAAGCCCCAAGAGCCCTGCAAAAGGGAGTGTGCGCGCTCATACACCAGGCAGCACAGTAGAAGTCAAACAAGCATCAACCAACTGGTGGCTGGTGTGCTGTACATCCACATACCAGGAAGTAGCTCTGTGATTGTAGTGGCTAAGTCAACACATTAATAAAATATTTTATTCAGTGATTCTTTTACTTACAACAACACTGTGCTACCACAGCACTTTGGTGTTAACAGGTGGAGTTTTTAAAGTCAACGTAGTTTCAGTCACTTCAATCATGCAGACTTCCACCCCTCCACCTGAGCACCTAGAAAGCGCTTGCTTTTGTCGGGTCGAGTCTGGTCGGGCTCGTGTCGTGTGAAAAAGTCTAAGACTCGCTAAGACTGAAATCTGAGAGTGACTCAGGCAACAGAAAATAGTAGTTCAGCTCAAGTGTGAAGAAAAAGAATGAACCGGAAGATAAGTCACGTTTAGCAACAACTCCCACTCACATAGATATTTTACGTTAGTAAGATTCCAAACTCCACTCGCTCCACTCTTGATAAGTTGCTATACGATTTCATTTGGAGGAATAAATCTCACATAAAATGGTATAAAACTGCAACGTGCCTGGATCAATCCACATAAGTATGCAATTACAAATTAAGTGAAAGTAGATATTCTTGTCACAATGTCACTTAAAAATACATACATCATGTAAATGTAAACTGTAGCTTCTGTACCATGGAGCAAGAAACAATAGAACACCTATTTTGTAATTGCATTTACAGTGAACTCTTCTGGAAGAATGGAAAAATGTTTTTGAATGACAGAATCGGGTAGTGTGTGACGCCACACTTTTTTCTCATCACGTAGTGTGAACAGCTTCCAGATGGGACGGCAGGCAGACCAGTCATTTAGTATGCACTGCCCTCGTCGGGCAAGAGTGGAACAGTATTTTAACCTACGCTTACACAACGCAAAACTTCAATAAGTTTGACATATATTTAATCAATACAAATTAAATAACATTTAAATGTTATACTTAAACCAAGCAATATAGCTCCAACAAATATTCCCACATAACATGAATGCAGCATAACAGAGGTGTCAGAGTGGGACACGGACAGAGAAAGAAAGAGGCAGAAGAAATAAACACCAGGAGAAACTTCTTCAATTTTGACTGTCCACTAACACCATCCGCTGCTTTCACCCGGTCCGTTTGGATCAGTATAGTGATATCTACCAACCCGGTCTATTTGACTCCAATCAGATGATCATTACATTCCTGGTAGTTACGACAGTCACTACAGAATGAATGACAGGAGAGACACAAAAATAATAGTGTGTGGAGAGACAGAGTGAGAGACAATGTTGAAAGGGTGAATCTGTGTGTGTGACCAAAATGACCTAAATATGGAGGGGCAGGCACTGGTATTACGCTGGGTCAAGTGGCCCCTTTCAAGATTGGCTGGCACAGCCCTTAGTCAGCCAACCAAAACTACCAAACTACCAAACCAGAGACTCCCCCACCTCTTCTCCGTCGGCACTGAGCACTTTAAAAATCGAACACCACTTGAACTGGCCTGCTCTGCTCACTACATTCCTCCATTAAAATGAATGAGGGGGAAAAAATTGCATCTGGGCATCCTGGTGGCTCAGTGGTCTAAGGCGAGTACCATGTCAACGTGACGTCCTGGGTTTGAATTCAGCCCAGGACCTTTGTCGCATGTCATCCCCTCTCTCTCCCAATCTTATATAAATCTGAAAAACTATACGACAGATCGTTTAGAAAAGTCATAGCAACTTGCCTCCGCAATGAGCTGAGTTTTTTTTATGTCTATGTAGTGTCAAAACTGTAAGCACCCATAGGGTCACAAAAGAAGAAGAAGAAGAAGTCTGAGCAATAGTAACAATGTGCTCGCCTTCAGCAAGCACACTAATTAACAGTTATGTGGTCACAGGTGTGCGTTTATCTGATATTTTACAACAGCTTTGAACATGACACAGCCAATCAGAACTGAAGATCCAAAGTATCCATTTTATAAAACTTAATAATGATCATATCATTCATTACACACACTTTTAGGGAGATAGCCACAAGTTATTTTAGATGAGAAGAGCTTGATCAAAATACCTTAAAAAGAGAGCAGAAGTCATGTCTTTGGGAGGATTTCTTTGTTGAGAGAGATAACTGAGATTTTGCATTCTTGATTAAAAAAAGCCTGTAATTTTGACTAACGTGATATTTAAAGGCTGTAGCAATTCTATTTGTTTGGACCTCATTAGAGGACTTACCCCCTGCACTGTTTGGAACCAGAAACGTGTGAGCCCAGTTATGCTCTCGAGGCTCCATACAATAACCACATTTTTTTAATCAAAATTATTCTAGGTTTGGTTTTTTTTCTATCATTTAATAGATCTGCTCAAGAGCTTTTATTTTATACACAGACCTCATTTTCACCCAAAACGCCACCTCTGCCCCTCTGGCTCCAACAGCCACAAAACTGGCATCAACATTAGAGTTAGCCGTGTCCTGCAGTCATCTATATCCTGGGTCATATGTATCTAAGTAGACTCAAAACATTTGAACAATCAGGACTCACCAGGCAACACTAGCTTCCCGCAATACCTGCAGAGCAGACTTATACATGACACTAGCTAATTCTATCACAATTTCTAAAATCATGTAAATTGTAATAGTTTCCATCAATGTACACTTCTTTGAATTTCTAATGCTATAACAAATCTCTGATATTAGTTTAGACAGAGAGATTACAAGTGGAGGATGATGATGAGATGCAATCATATCATAATATACTTGCAGAGGAATAAGTGCAGCGATAAGTAGCGTTAAGGGACACTCACTGATGGCAGGGGCGATGCCTCCCACAGAGCCCGGCCCTGGAATATTCCCAGCCACTGCTGCTGCCTGAGCTGCAGCTGCTGCCTGCGCTGTCGCTGCCTGCTGCTGCATCTGCCTGTGGCACTGGCGCAAGTCAAACACCTAGCAGGGCACAAGACAGAGGCTAAAATTGGATGACAGCAGAAGATATGGAAGAATCACTAAGGATTGAACTGTCTAGCACTTAGTATTGCACAGTAAACAGGTACTGAAACAAGACCGTGTGCAAAGCCACGGAACAGCCGGGCTATATCCCAATGTCTGATGCGGCTGCGATGCGTTCCGGCGTGGCTGCGTTCCGTCTGCCACAGTTGCAATGTCCACTGAAAGCGTTTCAGAAGCGGAGCGTCTTCAAGCAGCCTGACCTTCAGCAGCTGGATATTTTATTTGAAGCACAATCTAAATGTTGTTTCAAAAGCCTTTACAGCCAGCCAAGAAAGAAATTCAAGAGGAAACTCTGCTCTAAATTGTTCAGGGAATGAAAATACAGTACACTGTTGTAGCTCTCTTTTTTAGGTTTTGGAAGGCAGAAATTAATATTACAGGATTTATGCAGTTTATGTGTTTGTTTAATTATTTGCAACCTGCCCATGTGCTGGCCTCATTGGGCTATTAACTGAATGGTTAACTGGCTCCACGAGGATTTTTAATAGATATACTGTCCTATGTTAGAACCTGCTATAGAATATCAACATTTTTGTATGCAACAAAAAACAAAAACATTTTGAATCTGCACATTTCTGACAATATCTACTTGGAGTGCTTTTGTCTAGATGAGAGGAGGATGGTATTGCAATCTCACCTTGATGTAGGCGCTGGGGTAGATCTTGTGAACTGCGTCTCCAGGGGCGCGTCCAGCCTCTCGATCCAGGTAATAGCTCTGCACAAACACTGCATGATCACTCAAACAGCGCACCCAGACGTCTCCCTCGCCTTTGCACTCCAGCTGCACACCTTTGCCAATGTGGAGCCTGGGGACACAAAGGTGGCAGGGAAGGGTGGTAAACAAACACAGACAGCAGAGATGAATACTGCTGTTGATATGTAGAGATGTGATAGACACTGTGCATTACTGTCACACTAATCATATCTACAGACATACATTAAATAAGTATGGATTGAATGAACTATATTTGGATGTGGTGATATATCCCTACAACAGTATGTGGCTGCGTACCTGGCTCTCTCAATGTTCTCTGTCCTGTGGACATTGCTCAGCTGACCCAAGCAAAAGCGATCCCCTCCTGAGGGGTCCACATAGCCATCCACCGTCACTACGGGGCAGGTGGAGGGCACCTTGAATGTCTCTCCAACCTGGACATCCATCTCAAAGTAAGCTATGGAGCACCAGTATTCAGGGGCTAGAACAAAGCAACAAGCAACCACAGATCAAATGGCTTCCACTATTCAGGTTCCAGTTGTGTGGTTAAGAGTAAATATGTGGATTGTCTATGATCTAGAGCTCGAAACTCACCTGGGTGACTGGATATGGGGGGTTGGAACGCAATCTCGTTGGCAATAGGCCCTGCAAAGAACACCTCATTATTAACGAAGAACAAACAATTCTGTAAAATCAGGTACTTAAGATGTATTCAGCTATTCAGAAATGAGCACCGACTATACATGTAATGAAAATTGCAGTAACAGCACTGTTAATGACCACATTCCACTAAGAGTCGGCGGGAGGGGGCATTCATCTCTTTCCTTACCAATAAGGCTGTTGCTCTATAACGTTTACAGGGCTCATTAGTTTAAAAAATACTAAAGACACCATCTCACATTATCTCAACCTGCTTAAAAGAGCAAAATGACTGCTGAATTAAACCATGTTCACATTCTCTAAAGTTGACTCAAAGGATATGGACTATTTTGAATAGGCTTAATGTGAGAGTTCTGTTGAACTTGTTTTCCATGTTATCCGTCCACTCACAGTAATGCCCTGTATGAGGCATGGGTGGATGATGCTGTAGATGCCCATTCTGGTGTTGCGGCAAAGTGGGGGTGAAGCTGCTGTTTCTGCTCCAGTTGGGGGTAGGATCTGTAAATATAAATTGAAGCAGTTTTGTTGCCAAAATCCTGTCAGCTTGAAGATCAATCTGTGTACAAAAGCAAAGGATTAAATACTATGACTTCGTCGACAACTCAAGAGTGAGCTCTTTAAGTATTGGGATACTAACACAAGTTTATGTTTTGGATTCCTACTTTATTATGAATGTGAAATGATACAATGGCTATCCACTTTGTTCATAGTCTCCCATTTCAGGATGCCAAATGTAATTGGACAGATTAATATTGTGTTCATTGAAGTAGTTCTTTTCAATATAAAGTCAAACATTCTCTCTGGCAAAGACTTTTTGATTGCATTTCAATACATCTCCATGATAATGAATCTGTGACGCAGTTTGCCTCTAAACTACTAAGAGGCAGTATGAAGTATGAGGTTAAGGTAACTGAGAACAAGTCAACAAGAATTAAACTAATCAGTTCACCTTTCAAATCATCATGCTCCTGTGACAGAACTTCAAGGCTGTGATGTACAATTACGGTAGTTGATCATCTACTAATTAAATAGAAAAAAATAGTAAGGAGAAAAGTTGTACATCCTAATCTTGAAGTTGAATATTGAGAATATGCATTTATTGCATTAACAGTCAGTCCATTTTTCTAATGCAACCTTCAAACTATTTCAGTTGGCCAGAGATAACTCCTTTCAAGACTGTTGTTCCAAAATGAGATACCCAGTCTTTGAAAAGGTGACAGCTACTCTTTCAAAATGACTGATAACAAAATTTTAACAATTTAAAAAATGATCATGCTTTTTACAAGATAGTAGGTCACTTTAATTCTTGAGTGATTAAAGGGGAGCACAGACTGCTTCCTCTATATTTATGAGATACTGAGTGATGAGCTTTACGGGATTTTGTTTTCCCCAAACTGGATAATAGCTTTTTTTAAATAACTCTTTATTTGCAACCTGTATATACATATAGTCACAGTGTAGTGCCTCACTTGAGGGTCCAGCAGTGATGCTAGAGAAAGCAGAGGTGGAGGCTGAACTGCTGCCTTCCGATGGGGGAAGCAGAGCTGGGGTGCTGAAGCTCTCCTGTGGACCTGGCCTTGACGGGGGATGCTGGATAGTCTGAAGGTGGCTCTCAGAGCTGGAGTGAGATTGCTGGTTATCAAAGTCATACTCGTCCTTAACCATTAGTGGGCCTAGCAGAACAACACAGAGACTGTTAAGACTGATGGACATTCCACAAAACCAGCAAAAGTAACGAGAGAAATTATGGTACTTCCTTACCTGAACTTGAAAGGGTCAGTCCTGATAGGTCTGTGTGAATATAAGCAGAGAGAGAGATCAAGTCACTTAATCATTAATAGGAAGTTAACATTCAAAGGGAAAATGAGAACATGGGTTGCAGGATTTCCCCCTGAAACATCTAAGCCCTTTATTATCACCCCTCTACTTATCAAGAGTCTAAAACAAAGAGCTCTAGTCAAGTCTAACAAAACTGTGACTCCTACTCACCGATGCCTGGGGAAACAACCCTCTCGTAGTGGTATGGGTTGACACATACATTGTCACATTTCAGGTCAAAGGCATACTGGCAGTATTTCACATGCTTCAATTCATTCTTGTGTAGATCAGGCCACCGCCACAGTCGGGCATAGACTACATGGGGAAAGCCTTTGCGCCCTGCAACCTTAAGTACAGAGAGGGAGTTAACAAAGTGAAAGAGATATTAGTGCATTTGTAGCATCTCTGTGATGAAATTTTCTCTTTTAATTACCAGGACTGTAACACTAAACTTGTTTTGTATATTAACCACTATACCTGCAGTCGTCCATCTAAAGTGCGCTGTATCGTCACACACTTGCTAGGGTGAGCTCCATTTGTGGTGATGGCTGTGATAAGAGAATCCAACTCATCTTTCTTCTCCTTCAGCTTCTTGACAAGACTCTCGATAGCTCGCTTGGCAAAGCTTTCGCTCTCTCCTCCTTGTCTGTGGCACATCAGGCTATGCACTATGCTCAGGCAGGCATCATTACTTGTGGGAGTGTTTGTGATTGACATCCTGTTCCTTAAGTTTCGATCTTTGAGAGGATTTCCAGTTGTATCCTCTGCGCCTTTACCAGAGGAAGTGTCACGATGAAACTACTGTTAGAATGATGTAGCCCAGGCTTAGCAACCTGAAACAAGAGAAAACAGTTCTGTTGAATCTGCAAACATTATTTCACTTAGCATAACTTATTGTAGCACTTAATTAACAATCTGTGTGCCACAGTGGAGTGAGCTCGGGTAGGGAACTTGCTCAAACAAAAATATCACATTGACACCACTAAATTCTAATTACATCTGCTGCTGACCATACTCAACCCTCTTTGAAGTCACTCTGCTGTCCCCTTAAAACAGAAACAGAAAAGCAGTACATAACATTCATTAAGAATCCAAAAACATTATCTAGCATGGCTTGACTGGCTACGAGTAAAGATACTGACAATAACCCAAAGGTTTGATGAACCACTAGCATACCTAAAGTTAGGTTTAGTGTAGGTTGGAAATGCATTTGCATTTGCATATGTTAGCTTTATAGTTGCCATAATGCAGTCCACCCTGGCCTGGCCTGAACTATCCCACTGAGTGCATAGCTAACTATATTAGGGCTGAACGTGTATAACGTTAAACATCATCTAAAACAAACACATAGCCAAAATCTTAAGTTACAGACTTAGTGATTTATCCACACAGTGACGTTAGAGGCAGAAGAGTATAAGTTAGCAGCGTTAGCTAAATTTAAATACGCTAACTAGCTAACGTTACTTTGGCTAGCTAGCGTTAAGCTAACGATACCTTCAATAACTTGAGGGTAGCTCGCTAGTTAAGTCTCCTCTGGTTATATACGCCAACTTTAACTAGCTCAACAAATTGTGCAATTGCATATTAGCTAACGGTGCACATTTAATCATCTGTCCGCCGTATTGCACTTGGCTAAAATTGGTTATTTTGCAACAACCAGCCACTGGCTAGCTAAGCTAGCTGGCCACGAACATAAACAAGAAATTCCTCCACCCACCACGCTAAATCCAACTGCGCACGCGCGCGTGAAAATGTTGCCAGGCGTGGCGTTGTTGTTATTATTTTCTTTGTTAATTAAGTAAATGGCAGTATATTACACACTAAAAACTCCTTTGAGAGCGAGGGACACTAGCTGTTTTACTGCACCAGTTGTTCTGTAAATCAGTCTCAGGACTAAATGCACATTTAAAAGTGTCACTGTGTTCTGTTATGACAAGAAAGTGTGCTGATTTGAGGGTGCAATGCCTCAGCTGGCTAGAAATGGTGCCTTTATACCTGAAAACCTCCAGGATTTTCTCCCCTTTTAATCATAACAGTAAGTTTTTTTTAAATCATTAAATGATCAATCAATTAAAATAATTGACCAAGACCTAAATGACCAACCAGTCATCTAATCAAAAAGATGCCTTCCATTGTCCAAATTCCAAAAACACATAATGACAAGTAACTAGTTAGAGTTCCTTAGCTTTTAAATGTGTGCCATTAGCCTGCTTCTGCACATATGACTTTAAAGGTGGAAGACAATGAGGCCAGTCACACATAATTACCTCAAGGAGAATATAAAAAGATAGCCAGGGGCCAAGGTTGATTTCCAGATTAATTAAACATTTATTGGATTAGATGGTCAATCACACACAGTCACCTTCTTGAGTACTGCTATTCTCCACTGATAAAAATGCATGTCTAATATAAGATGAAGTAACACTGAATATTAAATAACAGTAAATTTGCATGAGCGAATCAGAGTGCACAGATAACTAATAAACATGGTGAGTATTTGCATACTGTCACAGCTCATGACAGCTGAAACTAAATTATATGAAGAAGTCTGAAGGCTGTTAAATGTTCCCAAACATGTTTACCAGTCTGCCTCCCCCTGACCTTCTGGTGAGTACTGTCTGTATTTGCAGAGACAAATACATCTATAAATGTTCTTGCACTGATTTAGAAACAAATATCACCTTTGAAGGTTATTACTTTTCACATCTCAGATATATCACGCAAGACTTCTCTAGCAAGTAATTTGCTGTACTATTTACTATGACACTAATTGGTATCCTCATACTTGTTATATTTTATTTATCCAAAAAGTTTATTGGTTCATTCATTCATTCATTTTTATAATTAATTAATATTCATTTTTAATAATCAGACTATTTTAATTTACAGCTGAAACAATGCAAGATTTTCATTACCAAGAGTCATTACCATTTTTATACCATGGTATAAATGAAATACCATTATAGTATAATTTTGACTGTTGTCATGGTGCCATTGGTGCAGAGATATATTGACACCACACATACTGACACATGGAACACGTTTGACAATATATACTGATACATGGTACAAGGACAACAGGGCATGCAAAGGGAGAGTGCAGGACATACAATGGACAGTAGACTATACATATAATTCTACATGTATTTACACAGCATTCAATATAATATAGCTGTGTTTCTACACAGTATTTAGAATAATGCATTTTTGTATGGGAAGCTTATGTATGGTATGTCTTTAAAATAGAATAAATACTAGCTGTCATTTGTGCAGAGTACCTTCTGTTGAGGTCTAATTTTTTTACATTCTTCATATGTTTTTATAATATAGAGTGAGTAAGTCATTTTACAAATGCAAAGCTGCCAAGGACTGGATTGTCAGAAAAACATCCCTCAAAGTTGAATTACCATTTCAACATTGTTTCTTTTTCCCTGTGTAATATTTTGCTTGTTGCGAGGTTTTTAAATGAAAGTCTTTAAATGTTTTTTAAATATTTGTATGCGAGTTTTTGAAGTGACTTTATGCCTCCATCCTTAATTGTCCATTACTGCCAGCTGTCTTTGACCTTTCTCAATCAAATCTACATGTTTTGCTTTAGCGTACAATAGTCCCCTTCAGTGGTATAATTTGTAGTGCATAGTATGTCTTTTCCCAACCTGAACACATGCTTGCTCATAGATGTTCCTCTGAGACTTGCTGGTGTTTATATTGGAGTTCTGAAGCCGTTCATATGGTGTTAGTTCAATTGGACATCAGCTGTACAACACCAGTGTTCATTTTTGGCAGTTCACATTTTTAGTAGTCATCTACACGTCCATTGTTAGTATATGTTTGATGAATTTTAGTGCACCCTACTAGTATGCACGCACGCACACCCATACACAGAGACACATGCTGGATCCTTGGTATTTGTTATTAGGCAGGTGTCAAGTTCATGTCATTTTTGGATTTACAGTTATGCAGAAAGTAATGATTTATGAGTTAGGATTTACTTATGTGAAAGTGATTTCATTATTTGCTGTAGCAAATGAATATGAAGATCAGTTATTTTATACTACGACTTGAGAGAAGCATAACATCTGAGGAGCAACGGTTTACCTGATAAGTATTGCTCATATTTAATCTTATGTCTTATCACTTTGAGTAAGAGAAGAGTAGTCTTGCTCAGAGGTGTCTCTTGTTTTGAAGGGCCACTGCTTGTTGTTTAGAAACTAGAAGTGACACGGCTCTATCATGGCCTACACAGCAGGACTAGGCCTACCACACAGGTCAAGTCCAGCCTCTACTCACTATGTAAATCAGAACCTGTGGTAAGACACTCGGGAGAAGCCCTAAATGGCTCGGTAGAGACAGACGGAGTCAGTCTTTTTTTTTGTAAAGCAAAAAAAATAAATGTGAGGGAGGAGGTGCAGGTTCTTCCAGGACCGGGGCTGCTGTGCAGGAGAGTCACTGACAGGGTGGTACCTGGGGAACACACAGGGAGACAGGGTGGTACCTGGGGAACACACAGGGAGACAGGGTGGTACCTGGGGAACACACAGGGAGACAGGGTGGTACCTGGGGAACACACAGGGAGACAGGGTGGTACCTGGGGAACACACAGGGAGAGGCGGTGAGAGACGGGGAGGGAAGGAGAGGAGCCGGTGTCCGATTTGCCGTTTATCCGTGTTCCGATCTCTCGTTCTGGCTCCGTTCTGTTATCAGCTCCGCCAGGGGTCATCCGCTATACCCATCAACATTAAGACAGTAACACAGGTTCACAATACTGAGTGTCTGTCAAGTTAACACAGGATAACAATTATTGTAGACTTGCTTGCAGCGATCTCTTACCTGCTTGTTGGAAGGGTCCAGGGTCCAGGGTCCAGGGTCCAGGGTCCAGGGTCCAGGGTCCAGGGTCCAGGGTCCAGGGTCCAGGGTCCAGGGTCCAGGGTCCAGGGTCCAGGGTCCAGCCCTCACCTACTACTACTCTGACTCTAGAGGCGACTGACCCACTTTTTATGCTGTGAGAAGGTGATTGCCAATTTGACTCAGCTGTGTTATCGGTCTGCAGTAGCTGCACGTGGAGGTTCTGTCCCTCCCACTTGGCCCAGTCTCCTCCTGTGCTGGCGCTGTCCGTGGTGCTGGAATTCCCCTCCAGAGTCAGCTGTGTATCTCCCTGCTGCCGAAGCTCCACAAACCCATTTTAATATTTATAAATCACAACCAACTGCTGATTATATTTCCTTTTCATTATTTGTTACCAGCTAAATGAATAGTCCGTTTTCTTTGTATGTCATACCCCTTTGTCATTAGAAGTAGGTCTAGGTGTTTATGTGAGTCATTGTCCTTGTAACCCATCTCCAACACCACAGCCAGGAAGGGTACAATGTGTGCACAAGCCCAGTATATCTTATCTACCATGCTGTCTGCCTTCTACAAATACCTAGATAGGCCAGGGATCACTCTCTTCAATACTCTACTTCAACACTAATATTATTTCCACTCTACTAATGTTTGCATATTTAGCACTTTATTTGGATATTTGGTACTTTCCTATAGCATTTTCAACCCATACACACTTGCACATTTTCATGTAATCGTTAGTAATGCAGGCATCTGTCACACACACATGAGGACGTACCAGGCCAACACTAAAAGACACAAGAAGGACAGATGCATGAACAAACACCACAAGTAGTGAATTTCATTGCGGTCAAGGTTGCATTGGGAAATACATTATTAAACTTTACAGGTAAAGAGCCAAATATGGTCCATCAATATGTGTGAAGAAGTGCAGATGAAATAAAATAAAATATGCAGTTAAATTACTGAAAAGTAGCTTTCTTTTTATGACATATTATGAAAGAACATAATTGTAGGGCCTCTGAGAGTAGCTGCCTGTAATCACTAGAGATTAACAGCAGAGATGGCATGAGGTTGTTCTTTGACCTCATATCTTTCCATGTTCTTCTGAAGGCCATGTACAGAAAAATAACAGAAACATAGGCCTATTATTTTTGAAAAGGAAGGATTTAAAGCTTAAACCTCTCTAGATAATTGCCCAAGAGGAAGCAGCAGGTCTGTTATCTTCTGGAGGCCATGCTCAAAGACAATCTTCAGCAGCTTGCCAGTGCAAAGTGAACACTTACAAATCTCTCTCTCTCTCTCTCTCTCTCTCTCTCTCTCTCTCTCTCTGAATCCTGAATCTTTTCATCACTATCTCTTGTTCTGTATAAAATTTTCTCGTTTCCATCAAATTGTGATGTGGCGTGATATTTTATGAAAAGTCTCCCCCCTGTGGTTATAATATAATGTGACATGAATCACGTTGCCCCCTCTCTCTCTTACTGTGTAACTCTCTCTCCACCATATCTCCAAATGAGAAGAGCCACGTGTTTATGATTTTAGATCGGCTCTCCTGACCCCTGGATCCACAGTTTTGTTGATAATGGGTGAACAAAGCTGTCAACATGAACATGTTCAAATGTTTTGACACAGAATTGAATGTGTTTTCCAGACCTTGCAGTTAAAGACAATGATACATATTGAAATTGTTTTGGAAATGCCATGTACAGTATATAATAATAATAATAAATATTATTATAATAATTATAATAATTATAATAAT
>OMLI01090681.1:0-25300 GCA_900302605.1 Rondeletia loricata | reverse complement strand
GTAATTCTTGGTAGCGCCAGCCAATCACGTCTCCTCCCTCTACCAAAAAGCTACCAAGAATTGGCCAATCAGTGCCTGTATCGCTACCAAGAATTGACCAATCAATATCGCTGAGCCCTTAGACCAATCACAGAGCTTCTACAGTCTTGGTAGCGATACAGGCACTGATTGGCCAATTCTTGGTAGCTTTTTGGTAGAGGGAGGAAACATGATTGGCTGGCGCTACCAATAATTACCTCGACTTGCAGGTGGCAGGGATAGTGAGACGGTGAGACGTCGGTTCGAATCCAGCCCGCTCCCACGGTTAGATGATCATAACATGAATATTGTACATATGATTGTCATACAATTAACACTATCACCACCAAAATGAACAATAACACTATTACTACTAAAAAAGAGCAAAGAGGAAGGAATACAAGGACACATGATGATGATAGCGCCTTTTGCTCTTTTAATGACATGTCACTTGTAATATACCTGCCTCATCAAATTGATTGCATCTCCAATTAAGGAGATAAAAGATAAAAGCATACCTTGGAACACACCACACGATACATTCTCTGCCTTGTATCTCGAACACGCAAGGTCGGTCCAGGTGTATTGTATCTGACCTTTACTCTCTGTTTTCTCTGTCTACCTCTTATAAACCTCAGGTGTTGGCCAGGGACCTTGGAGTAAGAATTAAGGATGGTTCATTGAATCGGAAAAGAATATGTGAATCTGTAGTTATCTAAAAACCACAATCATCAACTGATGAGTTGATAACGTTTTTCATCCACATGCCGGACCTACCTCGCCTAAAGGAAAAGCCATCTCATGAAACTTTGTTGTGCTCCACAATGTCAAATGTCATGCTCTCCCACAGTCTTGCTTATATACAATATATAATCTTTAGATTTATCTCAATCCCAAAACACATCTAGCTATCTGGCCTAACTGATAAGGAAACTGCACCACATACACTCAACAAAATCGCAATGGATCAGCATTTACCCTGATGCAATTAATAATGACCTTTCCATGTGGTCAGGCTGCATGGTACAAAAGAAGATACTCTTCTGTCTTGGGTTCTAAAATCAAAGGGTTGTTGTGATGATTAATATGTGTAGAGTATTGTTTTCTTTCAATTTCTATATATTCCCCTTTGTTTTTCTTTTTAATGGAGATCACAGAGGGGAAGGTTAAATGGTTCAGTGGCGAAACATTAAATGAATATTTCCATGGCTGTGATACCACTGTAACATTCCTTTAAATATCAATAAAAACTGATCACCACATAAAAGACAGTACAACAATAATTGGCGTTTTAAACGGTTAAACACACAGACACAGACACAGACACCTACATAGATACATAAATATAATTAAGATAAACGTTATTACACCCCGGGGTAACTGGGGTCAGCATTATGATAAAATGCAGCACATTACATCTTACATATTAATGTACTTACTTATATTAATTGGAATCGCCTTTAGCTAAATAATTCAGCGGATGGGTCGGTAATTCTTCTTCTTGAAGAAATAATTATGCTGAAAAGAAAAAAACATCGAGCCAGCCAGGAGTCGAACCTAGAATCTTCTGATCCGTAGTCAGACGCGTTATCCATTGCGCCACTGGCCCGGTACTGTACTCGATGTAATAACATCTTTATAACGTGACTGTGTATTATACAGTTAAGCTCTCGTCCCATAAAGAGATCAAAATAACAAACCATGACTTCACTTATATTTCACATTTTCATCACTGTTCCTGCAAACCTGTTCCAACGATCTTTGGCAAGCTAATGTTCTTATCTGTGAATTAGCTACATTAGCTAGTTAACAGCTAACACCGGTTAGCTTTAACGCTAGTTTGTTAAGTTAGCTATAGCTATCGTTAGCTACACTCATAGACATATAGGCTACACTTAGCTAACGTGCCACCGCTTTCAATGTGGTCTGGTGAATGGTGAGATATTTATTTGACTCCCTCCTGTGTAGGCAGCGTGAGTGCGAGGGTCTGATTGCATTGCTGCTTGTTATGATGTACGTGGTCTTGAATAGACTGAATAAACTGCACTGAAGTGTTGTTATGTTATATGTGTTCTCATCTGACGACTGTATGACGAAATTTTTTTTTTTTAAATGTCGTCTATTTTGTTTTGAAATGTTCAAACGCACTGTGTTTATTGTGAAATTTATTTCAAGACATAAAAATGCCCTACTTTCAATGCACGTGTAATAGCATCTTACTGTTTTTACACGTATTTAAATCGTTTTTATAACAAACAAAATGAAAAATAATGTTATTTTGGTAATTAGAAGGTAGAGTAAGATTCCATTGAACAATTTAAGTGATAGATGTGCACAAAACACCAATCATAGGGCAAAATATCGCAAACTTTGGCCGATTTTGAAAAACCGGAAATATTACTGAACGAAGAGCCGTTTGGGAGCCGAAAGAGCCGGCTCTTATTGGTGAGCTGAGCCAATGATCTGACTCCCTGAAAAGAGCCGGAATGCCCATTACTACGAAATACAAGTACAATCCACGTGTAGGCGTGCCTTGTAAACAGTAAACGGGGTTGACAGGTTTGTAGAAACCCCCTTTTTTCCAGTAAATGCTAGGTATTTTACTGACAGTGACACAGCTATATGTCATTAAATTATTCCATGTCAAACAATAGATATCCCATATTATTTCGCTAATTTGATTGTACCACGGAATATTCTTTTGACATGTAAAATGCTAACGCTATTTCTTAAACACTATGATTGTGGGATATTCTGTACTGGACATGGCAACCATGACACTTCCAACAGGAAGTGTTTACTGGCGGGAACTTTGTGAAACATTATGAAAGCGTTTTCCTCATGGTTTTCCTCCCTCGTTCTTTACTGAATTGGATTATTAACTTTAAAGTTAGCTAAACCATCGACCAACAAAGGTAAAACATGTTTAATTTATTGCTCGCGGCTTAGCTTGATCAATTCTCAAGAAATGTGGTTTATAGTAGAGGAAGGTAACCTTACAGTAGATACAAACCAATCTATTCGTTCATAAAAAAAGTAACATTTCACAACAAGCCTGCTAGGGTTGACAGCAAACGTTTTTTGTCTTGTTATTTCCAGCTAACGTTACCACCCAATTGTGTTTGCAAGTTGTATTTGCATAACTCCGTGGTTGAGCATGAAGGCTGAAATGGAGAAGATTGTCTCGCTGTCAGATGGAGATAGTACTGCCGAGCTTCAAAAGTACCTGTCTTCACTAACAGATGATCAGGTACCTTATTTGTATTGTTACTCTATTATTCATATAACGTTAGAGACAACAACAACGTCCGGTATCCAGGAATACGTCCAAGCTTTATTGACAAACGTCACATCGACAACTCAACCATATACCAGTCCCCCTACTCTCTCCAAACCCCCCATGGTCCACAGTGCCCTCTAGAGGCACCTGTACATATTAACTTACCCGGACACATTTTACAGTAACATTATTATGAAAAACGCCTGCTTCTTATGTAGAAAGGTCTGTTTTCTAGCATTGTCTGAAATTACTCTGATGGCTAATACAAATTAATTCTGGTTTCTAGTTGATCACTGTGATCACGAACAGCGCACTGACGGGTAAGAAGATCGGTGCCATGATCAAAGGCATTTTTAAAGGTACGTTGTGGCATACTGGTAATTGTATGACCTAATGTTACACATTACCGGTGTTAAAGATTATTATACCACTGTCCGGCTTACATCATCATATCTCACAACTCATCAGCCTCGCATAAGTTAAGATGATCTGTATTTGGTTTTCATGTCACACATAGGCTAAGGATGCCAGCCTGTCCATTTGAGCCCCCTCATAAAGCATGTGTTTTCTGTAGGCTCTCCACCCAGTGCCACTGAGGGCTCAAACCGCAGACTGCTCCTGTATCAGCACTGCATCCCTCTGTGTGAGTCCGGGGACCTCCAGACCGAGGTGGCAGCTGAAATCATCGGACTACTGATGCTGGAGGTGAAAATGCCTGATTATGCTATTTTAGGGGTCATTATGATTGACAAGGTTTAGATTGTTTCTATTGTAAACTATATAAGAGACTACTCAAAGTGGCTTCCAATAGTAATGATGGCTCACCAGCCAAAGGACCATAACAAGTTATATCAGGCAAAATTCCTATGGGACAATCTGATCTCTGACCTTGTGGCCCGACCAGGCAAATGAGGATCAAAGTTAATGTTGGAAACTGTCATGCACTATTCTTTCCACAAGGATCTTTACAAGTTCTTCTGATTTTTAGGATCTGTTCCATTGGACTTCTGTGTATATTTGTGTCTGACCCCTTGTTCCTTTCAGACCTTGTTCGTATGTCTTAGCCTGGTGAGACAAAACTGGAATTGTTTCTATCTAACTCCCATTATACTTTTTTATTGTTCTGGTTATAGACTCATACTTTGCCTGGACCCTCTCTGGCACAACTGGCATCTCTTTTTGTTGAAGCCATCAAGGTGGGAAAGATGGGCAGCGGAAAATCCCTGGAACTGTTTCCTACTGTGCTTACTGCCCTTGCAGCCTGTGAAGCCTTGTCTTATGGCAAAGGTAACTACAAATACCTAGCCTTGGTAACGTTATTTTATGTTGTATCTTTTAAACAGGGCTTTTTTCTTGTGGTATTGTCCACAAAGTGCAAATTTAAGAGATGAGGAATCAGTGTCTCATCATGGTAGCTGATTTTGTTATCATAAATTCAGGAGAACTCAGTGGTGAGGAATACAAGAAACAGCTGATCAACAGCCTCTGCTCAAGCAGGTGAGGACGTGATATATCAGATTTTCCTTGGCATGAGGGGAGCTACAAAACGGATATTTCATGCTTTTTTATTGTGAAAACGTTTTAAAGTATGTCTTTATCAAAGAATAAGGATAACTGGGTGTTGGAGAAATATTGATTTTACAGGGAACTTTTCAGGGAGTTTTTACATAACTTGACTGTACTATACAGAAGCCTCTTTAGTAATGACAGCACATCAACTCCCTTCACTGAGATGAAACATGTAAACCTAAACCATTAGACCCTGAGCCCAGATCATTAGCAGAGGTTTGAGGAGCCATGGTTGCATGTTTTTATTATTATTATTTGTTTCATGTTTTCATGCAGATGGGATCCACAATGTGTGATCCACCTGACGACCATGTTCAGGTAAGATCTTTGACTATCAGCCGTCACGTTTTCAAACACCATTCATTTCCCCTCAGAGTTCTATCGCCTTAGTCTCGTCATTTCCTTTTTTAAATTGCTTTCACATTGTTATCACCCCCGTCATTTGTTTTCTGTGCTGCCCCTCAATGCCCACAAAAGTAGTTTTCACTGAAATCACAGCTTCCATAAATGAAGGGTATCCCGTGTCTGCCTCCCTCTAGGGATGTGCCCTTATCACCAGAGGAGCTGCAGTTCCTGGTGGAGAAGGTATTGAGGATGTTCCTCAAACTGGAACTGCAGGAGATCCCGCCACTGGTCTACCAGCTGCTGCTTTTATCCGCGAAGGTGTGTGTGTATGTGTGTGTGTGGGTGTGTGTGTGTGCACCTGCCACACAATTACTATTCAACATCATGTAGTGTACAATGTGGAACTGTGATTTGTTCCGTGAATTAACAACCTAATGCATTGTGTCTGCTAGGGTTGTAAGAAACAGGTCCTGGATGGAATCATCACTTATTTTAAGGAGCAAAACCTTCACCATGAAGAAGAATGGAAAGATGGAGAGTAAGTGACACATAAATTGCATTTAAAGAGATTGTGCGACTTACTCCATATTCCCTCTAAATCTCTTTTCTTACTATCCATTTCCTAATCCCTATTTTTCACTGTTTCTCCCTCAGGAGCATGGAGCTAGAGGTTCAGTCCATTCCGCGGGACCAGTTAAGGCATGTGGAAGGCACTACTATCCTGCACATAGTCTTTGCCATTCGACTCGACCACGAACTCGGGAGAGAGTTCCTTAAAAGCTTCAAGGTTACTGATGATTTAGCTCCGTTACTGAAATTCAGTAATGTAATTCTGCAGAAATGTCTATAGACGGTGTAATGTACAGCGCACTATAAATCTTGACTTGCATTTCTGCAGCCATCTTATGGGGACCTGTGTCCTTTCAGCATTGCCCTGCTGCTCTCAGTGGCACGTATCCAGCGCTACGAGGAGCAGGTGAGGAACTCGGTCTTCCCCCCAGTTATCCTATATTCTTTTGAGTCTTATTTGACTGTATCTGTTGTGTTCACTCATTCTCTCTCCCCTCTCCCTGGTTTGGGCAGGTGTTTGACCTTTTGAAGGGGGCGATCATTAAGAGCTTCAAGGATGAGCAGCTGCAGCAGGGGTCAAAGTTCCTGCAGGACCTCCTGCCTCAGCACTGTAGCGTGGCTCAGATGATCCTGGACACAGTCAAGAACAGGTCAGAGCATTAAAGCAATTATTGGTCTGTTTCAAACATCCAACACATGAACACAATATTGTGTAGGTCATTTATTAGCTCACTAATATGCTGTGACAGTTTGTTAATGAAGGATACACTTCCACCCATGCAGTGTGTTTGGTTGGGATCATGTGACCCAGGGGCTGGTCCAGTTGGGCTTCTTCCTCTTGGACACATTTGGACCCAAACCTGGGCCGTTTGGCAAGACCTCAGAAGGGTCTGTTACTATAGCCAAGACCCCCACTCAGCAGGCATGTAGGCTGGGTGGTCGGGTCCTCTTGGAGGGCTTCAAGGTACAACAACTTCGTTTATATTTTGTAGAATGATTAGAATCTAAAATGACCAATATTGACAACTTGTGGAGGATGTGTTGACCAGTTGCTGTTTCTTAAACAACAGATGCATGAGCCTATCAGAGGAGAGATACTGGAGCAAGTCCTGAATCGATTAGTCACAAAGACAGCCTCACCTGTCAATCATTTCATAGGTAATACAACCTCTAGAAATTCATCCCAGCTCTCAGGTGTCCTACAATTCCTAATCATTTTAGTTGGAAAGCAGACGCTTTGACTAGATCTTTTTTTGTTTTATCTTCTGCATCATTAGACCTTTTCTCTGACATTGTGGTCTCTGCTCCCATGATCCTCCTGGAGTCATCTTCTAAGGTGACAGAGACATTTGACCACCTGTCATACCTGCCATTGGCCACTGTGCAGGGCCTGCTGAAAGCTGTCCAGGTACCTAACACAGAGACACGCACAATGTAGAAGCTTCTCTCTTTCTTTGTTTCATCTTTCTTCTGTCTTTGATCTCCAGCCCCTGCTGAAGGTCAGCATGTCCTTGAAAGATGCTTTGATTCTAGTTCTCCGCAAGGCCATGTTCTCCAGGTATGAACTATCTTCTACATTGCTCCTAATCTAAAGAGCACTGTTAGTACCGTTTTTGAATCATGCTTTGGTTAATGCATTTGAAGACATCTTATAATGATCCAAAAGAAAAGGCAATTCAACATCCCAAATAATAACCAATTCTTAACCCATCTCCCCCCTACATGTCTCTCTACTAGCCAACTGGATGGAAGGAAGTCTGCGGTGACTGGCTTCCTGTTACTGCTAAAGAACTTCAAAGTGTTGGGCAGCTTGGCCTCTAGCCAGTGTAGCCAGGCCATCTCTTCCAGCCAGGTACAGTGGTCTGTCCATAGATGAGTGTGCATGTGCTGTAAGTGTGGTTTCAAATGTTTGCATCGGTGAAAATATGTGCAATTGTGTACATTAACTATCCTTACAAACCCCTGAATAGATCCAAGTGGATGTTCACTCCCGTTACAACTCTGCTGCCAATGAGGCCTTCTGTCTGGAGATTCTCAGCAGCCTACGTCGCTGCCTGGGCCAGCAGGCTGATGTACGCCTCATGCTCTACGAGGTCAGACTACTGTTCTACACCATGTTTTTTGTGTGTGTGTGTGTGACTGCAAAACACATGATTACTGTGTGACATTCATAGGACTGCATGAGTATGGCTAAAATGATAATTTTGCATTATATTGTGATCAACAATGATTACTCACGATTGATGATTTGAGGAACAAATTATTTCTATCTTTATATTATTTGGGGTGTGAGAAGTCAACTTTTATATTTAGTAAGCAAATTCTTGCCTATTTTAGGGTTTCCATGATGTTCTCCGTCGCAACTCCCAGCTTGCAAGCTCCATCATGCAGACCCTCCTCTCACAGGTATGTGTGTGTACTGTTTGTATATGTGTAATGACCTGCTTGCCATGTTATCTACATGCATGCGGAGCTGTATGTCATGTCTATGTATTCCCTAGCTGAGGCGGTACTACGAGCCTGAACAAGACCTCCTGCCCCCAGTGAAGTTGGAGCCATGCATCACTGCTCATGGAGACCAAGTCTTTCTCCAGGAGCCCCTGGTACACTGTCTAAATTACAGCGTTTATGCGAGCGTGTGCGTGTCTGCTTATCTGGTCGTGAGTGTGCAGATTTTGCTGTGTTGATGTCTGCTGTAAGTAGTGCGTGTTCCCTCTCAGGCCCACCTGGTGAGCTGTACTGTACACTGCCTGCTGTGGCTTCAGAGCATACGCCTGTCAGCCAACCCCAACGCTAGCGAGAGTGACGACGATGAGCAAGATGAGGAAGAGGAGGGATACCAGTCTGAACTAAACACTATCTTAGAGAGCATGACAAGACGCATGAACAAGAGTGAACTGGAGGACTTTGAACTGGTATACATCCATGGGCAGGCACACATTTTTTTCTCTGCCATTAGAGTAACAGCAATAGCTGCTTGTCCTCTCATGTAACAGCCTCAGTCCATGAATGAAAGCATGTGTAGTAGTGGCCTGCACAAGGCTGTAAAGTGGAGAAACACAAATCTATATAATTCTCTTAAAATGAGTAATTTGTGATGGGCGGGGGAAATAATGGGATTCCTTATGAGATGTGCAAGTGTGAAGCGTAGTAATTCATTATAGCTAAGGAGAATAACTCTCTCCATAAGAATGCATTGGGGAATATTTTCTGGTTGAGCTGTATCAACTGTTCCTCACTAGAGCCCCCATGCTTGTCCCCTAGCAATTATTAATGTTGTGGTACTGGTTGTTTCTCAGCATAGTCTTAAGTCATCTCTGTGTGCTGATTAGGACAAGTCGGCAGAGTTCTCCATGGGATCCAGCGTTGGGGTAAAGAATAATATCTATGCTGTGCTGGTGATGGGAGTGTATGAGGTGCTTATTGAGTACAACTTCATCAAAGCCAACTACAGGTAACAACCACCTATCTGTGAATGATATGGGTGTTGTGTAGCATAAATCTTCATACAGTGGTGTATTTAACCTTTTGAGAATGTGACAGTTTGTGCACTTGCGTGTGGTATTTGCAGTAAAAGCCGCTTTGAAGAGCTCATGGAACTGTTCAACCGCTACCACAAGCTGGCTGAGATCCTGAAGGAGAAATCTGGAAAGGGTCGAGTGCTCTCCCACAAGACCCCTCGCAGTCTGCTGTCCATGGGCTTCGTATCAACACTCCTCACCGTGCTCTTCAGGTAAATGCTATCGATGTTTACATTGGTTAAAGATCAGATTTTATGAGAGCACATCATTTTATATGCACACTTTGCCTGAAAATGGCTGTTATACATATTGTATTTTTTATCAAATCTGTGTATGCAACACTTTCCCATTCTCCCGTTCCATGTCTTAACATTGCTTGACTACTCCCACAGCTGGTTTAGAAGATCTAATTGTGAACTGTGACCCGATTTGTGTGTGTTCAGACTTAATGCGTCCTGGCATGATTGGATGATTACATTTGCATTGAAACAATAGTCACTGTAGCCATAGCAGCACTCTAGTATCAATGCCATCAAGAAAACATAAAACAGAACATCATTTTTTGCTACAAATGTAATTATGGTGTGCACATAAACGTACTGGTCATGATTGTGTATGGTAGGAAAGGTCAGACATGTGGTACAGAGTGCAAATGTGTGTTTTTTGCAGAGACAGTACTCAGAGCAGAGAGGAGGCTCTCTCAGTGCTGCGCTCAAGTGGAGAATTCCTGCGCTATGCAGTTAGCGTGGCCCTGCAGAAGATCCAGCAGCTGGAGGAAACTGGACACACGGACGGCCCAGATGGACAGAGCACAGACAAGACCTTCCGCTTCCTCTGTGACATGACAAGGTTGGAATCCCTCCACTGTATGACATGATAAACACATTTGTCTTGGTCAAAAAAGATAGCACTTGGATAGATTATGTGCATGTTATTGTTCTTTGTGACATCGCTTGGTCAGATTCTCTGTGATATCATAGACAAATTCACTTTGGACATTCCAGTAAAGTTCTTTGTTGCATCGCCTCATCGATTTTCCTTCACACTGTGACTCAAGAATACTCAAATGTTGTTACTATCATTGTTGTTGCATAATTACAACTAATATAACCTTTTTGTGACCTCACAAAAGAGACTATCAAACTTGTTCTTCATTGTCCAATGTATCCATTATGATAGGCTGCTAATAAGCAAAGCATTTTTCGAGTCACATTTTACTAAAAGGAATGAAACCGAGAATTGTCACATTTTACTTACGGAATGATTGATCCTCCTTTGTCCCATGGTTCTCCCAGTGTGCTGATGTGGCGTTACACCAACATCCCCAGTGTGGTGGAGGAGGCTGGGCGGAAGGAGAAGCGCTCCAGCCTGTCTCACCTGTGTCTGGAGGGCCTGCTCAGGATCTTCACAGCCTGCCAACAGCGCTACCCAGACAGGATGGCTCAACTTCTTTCTGCCATAGGTTAGACACATGCACACATACACACACAAATGTAAAGCTTTTAAAGGTGCCATCTTACCTATTAGTTTGCGTTCATAAAATGCTGAAACCCAAGCTCTGGATTTTGGCCTATGAAAGCAGTGCATTTATGAGGTTTTATATCCGAATACAATGCACTAAATCCATAAAGTTGTGCTGTTTCTTCCAGACATCTCGGAGGACGATACTGAGCCAGACAATGGGACTGTCACAGAGATGACCTTCTTTTACATTCGACAGTTTCAGGTGCGTCTATATGAAATGTATTTGTGGTTGGTTCGTTTGTTTGTTTGTTTTTCACCCCTTTCCAGTTTCAAGGTTAGAATACGACCATATCTTTTCAGAGAGTAAAGTGTCAATCATGCTAATCCATTGCTTCTGTTTCATATGCTTCATATGCTCCTTCGTTTATACAGATACTAGTGATATTGTGCCAATGCCGGGCTAAAATGTAATTTTTTCCCCAATACTAAAATTCTATACCAAGAGCCATGTAATATGTGAGATATCAATGGAAACTGACTTGACTTTGCCTTTTTTACACAGTAGTGTTTTCTCATGGTGAAGAATGGATTATCTCATCTCCATCTGTGCGTCTACATGAAAATCCAATTTCTTTACTTGAAGCTCAGCTCAATTGTCTCTCTCCAACGTGCATGTCTGTACCCTGTCCACAGAGGGCGCTGTTCACTCAGCTGAGTGGAGGAGAGGAGGAATTTAACAGCAAAGAGGCTCAGCTATTGGTCAGCATCTTGAGCGTGCTCTCACGCAAGCTAAAGCCCTCCTCCGAACAGGTAGGTGTCCTCTTAAGTGTACTTCATAGGACAAAGTAGGTGGTGGGTGTCCTACTAACGTGTCTCCATCTAATCAGTTTGTTCAGATGATTACCTGGACTGTGAAAATCTGCAAGGAGACCAGTTTTGGTGAGTCACAGCTTGAGTCACATAGTTGAATTGATCTCAGTATCCAAGAGGAGGTGTGTTTTGACATTCAGAGGACTCTTTCTCTTTCTCTATCTCTCTCAGAGGATTCTGCTTTCTCCAAGGGCCTGCTCTCCCTTCTCTTCAACCTGCATGTCCTCTATAAGAGTCCTGTCAGCCTGTTGCTGGAACTCTGCCAAGACATCCACAGCCAGCTGGGAGATATTGATCAGGTAAACACAATTACCAGTACTGACTTTACAATGTTCAGAACAAAAAATGCCAGTAGCCTAGTGCTGCACCTTAAAAACAAATTACGAGGCTGTATGAGGCATCAATAGATAAGATGCCACTAAATTGGAATGATGACATGATGGCAAGTAGGGCTGCACATTCAATTGTGTAGCATCATATATATCAATTTTAGTTTCCACAATTAATAACTATGGAATTCAGGGGCATCCTGGTGGCTCGGTTGACTAAGGCGCATACCTAGTAACGGCATCGCCCGGGGTTGAAATCCGGCCTGGGACCGTTGTCCTCTCTCTCTCTCTCTCTCTCGTTTTTTTCCTTTCTCTCTTAGTAAAAGTAATTGTAGAATCTGGCCATGTTGGGACATTTAATTTCACTTCATGTAGAATGCAAGCTGCTGTAGAAAATGGTTAAGATGTTGATTACAACATACAAAAACATTAAATTTTATTTTGCAAATCATCAAGACTAATGATGGTGATTAATAATCGTGATCACAATATCTAGCAAAGTAATCAGGATTATCATTTTTTCCTTAACCTTGCAGCCCTAATAGCAAGTCACTCTCACTAACTACAACCCCCTAGAGTTAATTCAACTGCCAGTATTAACATGCCACTTTATGTACGGAATGTAATTTTCTCTTTCTGTATGGACAGGATGTGGAGGTGGAAAAACAGTCTCACTTTGCCATTGTCAACATGAAGACCGCTACAACAACGGCAGTGAGTGTTGCTTTTACAACAATTGGAAGCTTCTGATTTGCCGAGGAGTACCAAAGCAGGCTATGACTTAGATATCCTAGGATCTGCCTGCTCAATATACTCACCATCCACATTACTTTTTAATCTATTGCCCCAGCTGCTGGTCCTGTCCCAGGTTGACAGAGTGCTTGATGAGGTGGACTGGCTGATTGCCAAAAAGAAAAGCCAGCCCTTTGAAAAATCAAGCTCTGGTAAGGAGCCATTTACACTGATGATATAACTTGGATTCATGAAATGCTTAGGGAGAGGAGACGAGGGAATGGATTTGTCTCTCTGTTAATGGTACTAATGTCGTTTGTGGTGTTCTCTGTGCATTTGTGCGGATGTGTAGGCGAGGCCACCCAGACAGCAGGCCAGCAGGATCCAGTAGAGAAGGCGGTGACGCTGCAGCTTGGGACCCTTTTGACAGCACTAAATGAGCTGGTCCAGACAGCCCTGCTGCCTGGCACCTGCACTGACACACTGCTGAGAGAACTGAGCCGCACATACACCATCCTTACCACCCTGGTCAAATATGTACGTATTCGTAGACTCTTTGCAATCTCAAAGTAAATGGATAGTTCGTTGAACTTCCCTGGTGTGATGTATTTTTTCCCATGTGCCATTTCAGTACATCCAGTTATGTTCTGGCCAACACGGTGTTCTCCCAGCACGCTTTGAGAAGCTGGTGAGTCTGAAGCACCGTTTCTTGGTTGAATCTTCCAGTATGTTTGGCATCATCATGCTCACCTGAGTGTTTCCTGTGCCATCTGTCCAGGTCAAACTGTCTGGCTCCCACCTAACGCCGCAGTGCTACTCCTTCATCACATACGCACAGGTACCGCTCAGTTTAATACTCTAACATTTAAAAGGAACATACAGGATTCGCATTGTAACTAGGTGTCTTCATAGGTCAAAATTGAGAGCTGTGGCTGTGGATCTGAACAAAACTAAAGGACATTTCTAAAATCCACACCCAGTTTGAATGGTCTGCTGAAGTCAGTGGATTTGTACTTGAAGAATGCTCGTGTAAAAGTGGGTCGTGATGTTTAGAATTAGGGCTGGGCAATAATTCAATAATCCATTATAATTTATCGTCTTTCAGTAGAATCATATTGTCATGAAATGATGATATTGAGTTATTGTGATACACAAATGTGCTTATTTAGAAAAAGAATGGCCTCAGCTTGCATCACACAGGGTTGGATGAATTTCAGGTGCCTTGTGTTCATATCAAGGCAGATTAGACATACACAACACACAGCAGCACAGGGATAACATGGAGTAGGGGAAAGTATGGGGGGGAATTTATCATTTCCAGGTCTGGAAAAATATGGTATTTCAGTCCTGATACTCATGACTTCACATCTTATGTTAATGTAGACCCATTATCTTATATACTGTGATACTTGTCGTTGTAGAGAATAATCTTCAGCTATACGAGTGATATGGCCAGAATACATCATATTGATTAACAACCAAAATCTTCAATTCCAGTCCAACATTATTGTCTGTAAATGTATGGAATTGAGATGAGTAAAATGTGTACGAGAATCAAAGGTAATTAAATTTTTTGGAGCAGAGATGTAGTCTAGTCTCTCTAGACTAGTCTGTGTCAGAGCCTCAGGCTTTCAGATTAACGGACAATTCTCCAATTATGACTGTATTAGCTGGGCACAAGTGGTCAGTTATGGATTTACAAACCACTTACATTCTCAAGATGGTGCCTTTGGTATTCATGTTTTCTCCCGCAGAGTGGAGAATTCAGTGGTGGAGGTGCAGATGACAAGAAGAAGAAAAAGAAAAGGGATGACGCAAACGTCGCAGCCTCTGTAAGGACATTTACCTCCTATGATTGGATTGATTACAATGAAATAATACATTTACATTTTCTCTGTTTCTTATCTGTATTATGACAGGGAAAGTAAACCAATACAATACGCAACTAATTAAAACGTTTGGGCTTCAAACACAATCGGTCATGAATTAGCCCATTCAGACTTACATTTTGAGTGATCCAAATCTTTTGTGCTCGTCTCTCATGGAAGGCCAAACTTCTGCGTGAGACAAAGAGCATTCCCAACTTGATCTTCAGCATTGAACAGTATGAGAAATACCTCATCACGCTCTCGAAGAAATCAAAGGTATGTGTGAGCTGATTGCTTGAGGTAAGCCACAAAACATGGTTCTCAAAATACAACACAAGACTTGTATAACAGAAACAAATAGCAAAATAAAATGGGCTCCCTGAATACTGTCAGTACAGTGTCGTCAATTACGCCACTTCAGCAGAGAACATCTGTGTGTATGTTGTCCAGGTGAATCTGATGCAGTACATGAAGCTCAGCACCTCAAGAGATTTCCGCATCAACGCTGCCACTCTGGAGGCAGCCCTACAGGAGCAGGATGACAGTCAGCAGGTAAGCGCCATCTTGTAACTGGCAGCTCCAAACCCTGTAAGTCTCCTACATGTATCACTATCTTTACCTTACACATTCATGGTGCTGTTGTGTTTCGTTTCTGCTGTTTTGGGTCGCCCTTCAGTTGATGGCATCAGTCAAACCAACTGTTGTTACATATGGAAATAATGTTATCCAGATGTATCCAGATTGTGCTAATTGTTGGATTTTCCTTGTTTGTGTGTTTCTCTTTCCATTCCTTTCAGACCACAGTCTCACAGGAAGCAGAGGAGACCCAGGAACCCAAGCAGAAGAGGATAAAACAGTGAGCAGAAGCTCTGCTCCTCTCTTTTATACACGCGCACATCTCCGATGACGTTTTTCTGGATGGGAAGCAAGTCCTCCAAGTTCCTCACTGACTTTCCACTTAACCAGTTGCTGAGTGGCCTCCTGGTGATTGTGTTGCATGTATTGCTGCTCTGAATTACAGTAGTTTGATCCACACCACACTATCTTCCTTTAGCCAAAGAGCCTTTAGTGATGTCAATGATCTGGTATATGTCCAAGGCCTCACCTGTGGAAAGTTTGGACATATTGTTTAACATGATTATACATCGCTCTATCGACTTTTATTAGGAAGAAAAAGACATGCAAACAAATCTCTGATTGTATGTGTTCCTAACTTCCTATCGTACACTGTTGTTTTTAGAACGTTAAGGTATTGGTGTACTTTAGAGGAAATATTTATATTGCATTTGTATTACTAGCATTTGGAAATGTCAGCTGTAGCTTTTGTTTAACATTGTACAATTAAGTTGCTCAGTAGTTCATGACTTGTATAAATGTTTTTTGACTCTGTCATTACAAATTCTAATTTATATTCTGTACTATGTGAGATGTGTTATGTCAAGGCAGTAAATCTTTAATAAGAGGCAAAACATTGGAATTTGATTTTCTTCCCCTCTATGATGTTGTCATTGCATACTACGTTTATGACTATCATTACAACTAGCAGAATTTGCTCCGTCACCTGTTGATAAAACAAAACCAGTGGTATGAAGCATTTCTGCTTTCAAGTTTAGCAAAGCTATAACTATATAGTTGTTGAAATGGCACCACCCTGGCTACACTATGAGAAGTAGATCTGAGGGCAGACCAAACCATAGATCTGTTAAACAGAAGCTCAAAACCTACCTTTATAGTCATCATAGGAACTGCTGTTTTGTTTTCCTCCTTATTCTATCTATTCCTTTTCTGTTTTGTATTCCCTTTGTTTTATTATTCATTTTATGTTTTTATTGTCTCTTCTTTTTATTGTTAATTTCCCTTTTATGTCTATTTTTATGCACTTTATTTTTTATCTCTAATATGAAGCGTATTACACTGCAATCGATTGTACAAAATGTGCTGTATAAATAAAGATTGACGCTAGTATACAGGACTCACCCTGTGGGAGGCTGTATCTGCGCTCCAGGCCTGTGGGGTTAGAGGGGGTCACACAGTCCATGGTGACCTCCTTCCTCAGACACTGGTCAATGTCAACCGCACTGAAGAAGGCTACCGACTGGGGGAGGTCATGCATGCCTAATGCATGGGCAAACATACATCTGCAGGAGACGGGACCATAGGGTTACAAATGCTGTGCGTTTCATCCGCGATTCCATAGTGGAAGTTGTGGCAGGGTGGAATAAATAAGTAGCTGTATACAGACCTTGTCAGCAGGTTGGTGATCTGAAGGGCCAGTGCTGCTCGGTAACGGTCTTCGCTGCGGACCAGGTAGCGCACCTCATCATGAATGCTGATGCAGAAACGTCCATCGATATCGTGCTCCTCAAAGAGCCACCTCATGGCCACCAGCATCAGGTGGAGGTAGTCCACCGCTGAGCTCTGAACCACCCAGTTCACTCTGCTGGTGATAAACTGACACAAAACACCGCAACTTGAATGGTTCATCTGGATTTAAACAGGCAACTGTGAAAGAGAGTTTATTCTGTGGTTCAGGGCCTCAATCCTAAATAACGATCTTGTGCTGTTAAGGCTGTTTAGTTACGCATGTTTCCCAAAGTGCTACATAGCAGTGCATTTGCATCCTGCTAGTAGGATATCAGTATTTTGAGAGCCTCCTAGATGATAGTTGGTGTTCCATCGTGTGGTCAGCACCGCCTCACCTCATCCTTAACTGCCTTGGGCTCCAGAGCTCTGCTAATCCTGCAGCCAAGAACAGGAGTGGCTGGCTGGGCTGAATGGGCTATACTCTCCAGCTTGTTGAACATCTCTGACTCTGTACCTCCGGCCCACAGACGTTGGCCGACCACATCCCAGTTCCTCCGCCGAGAGCTGTAGGCAAAACAAGCGAGGGTGAGAGAAATCGAGAGGGAGAGGATGTGGGAGAGTATCCTGATGCCCCTGAAAGGTAATGACAAGCTCCTGATAAGGTTGTGGATGGTATCTGGTAAGTGTGGTGTTGACGGTAAATTTTACTTGCTCCCTCACCTCTGCGAGGCCAGTCTTGAGATCCTTCGCAACTCCTGCAGGGAGATGCTTCCATCTTCCTCTCTCTCCACCTCCACACCCAGCTTACTGACCAGCCACTCACCCTCCTCTGAGAGATGGTATCTGACAAAACACACAAACATGCACCAATAGGGCTCAACTTTGCCGCCACCTTTCGGCACACAGCTAAACCTGCAGTATCCAGTGTGCTGTAGAGCTAAAATGTTGTTGTTTTTTTAAAACACATACTGTTGCACTCACTCTGTCAAATCATACACAGCTAATCAATTCGATGAGTGTACCTGCGTATGCCCTTGGTTAGGGCGTACATCTGCCTGGCCTTACTGGCAGCCTCTGGCTGACTAAGGCGGTGGTTGAACTGCATCAGTAGCCTCTCAGCAAAGGGCTGACCTGCACCATAGATGCGTCCATAATTAAACACCTTGGCGTGCTCTCTGCTGATGCCCACGGTGTCGGCAGTGCGGCTGTGCAGGTCAGTGCCCTGGCTCTTCTTTCCCTGCAGGGTCATCCAGCCAAAGGCTGTGCAACCTGAACCCAGCAGAGACATACAGTGGGTAAGGTTAGCAGCATTAGATGCTGTGAAATTTGCACAAATAAAAGAACTAATCACCCTTTACAACTTTACTGATAGTATACGGTGCTTTCATTTGGAGTAAACGCCTAAGCAAGATTTGAAAGGGACACATCTCACCATGTATGCCAGCAAAGTGGGCCTCTCCAAGCACAGCAGCAATCCACAGCTCCTGAGAGTCTACATCTGCCCCTACCAGGTGGTACCCAGGCGGCACCTGTACCATGGCCTTCAGCTCACTGCCCACCCGGTCCCGCTGTGGGTACAAGAAGAATTCCTCTATTGTCTGCTAAATGCAACTCAGTCCAATCTGGCCGTTGAGTTAGGAAGTCTCCTTGAATCAACTTAGTAGTCTTAATTAGACTTCCCATGATATATTAAGATGCACATTTTTGCTTCATGTTTGTTGTCTCTGCCTCTTACCCGTGCATTACTGGCAGTCAGCCACGTTGGCTCCACAGCCCTACGCGTTACCGTTCCAGCAGTGACGACCTGAGGTAATATGGCACCGTACTGCCCCTCTTCATCATACTCTAAATGTCTTTGAGAGATAAGAAGGTTGTCATTTACTGTAACTGATTTTTCTCAGTGTATAGCTGAGGAGCGGGTGATATTCCAGACAAACCTGCTGACAGTGCGAGGAAGCTCTCCCTTTCGCAGCCACACCACCTTCTGAGAGCTATCAAGAGACACAATAAGAATTCATGCATTCACCATCTGGCTATAGCAATAAAACAGTAATGATTGTGATCCAAAGAGATTAATAGTAACTTTTTAATGGCGAAAACTGATGGGCACCTTATACGTTTATGGGCATTCCTCCAGAAGGACATCATTTTGTTGATCTCCAGAGCACGTGTGGCATTGGTTCCGCCCCTCCCTGCCCGCAGAGTACCATCCTCCATCTTGGACAGGAAGTCCTTTGAGAAAGGACTGCCAACATTGTTGTGATTACCATCCTGGAACACAAACATTCTGTTAGAGGCTGATTTGTCTTTATGCAGCCAAAATGTAGCTGCATTTACTGAGGGCACTCTTGGTAAACAGTAAGACATTAATTCACCTTATGGGGTAGTTTGAAAAACCAGCACCCGGGGATATCGACGTCATTGTGAGGGCCGTTTCCATGGTGATAGGGGCAGTTGCTCTCATCTGGGAGATGTGGATCTTGGAATTGTTGCTGAGAAAGAATACAAAGCATGTCACACAACAAATCAAAGTCATTCAGTGAAATGAAAAACAAAAGAACAAAAAATACAAAAGAGTGCAAGCAAGACCGAACAGTGCAATTCAATATTAAGACCATTTTCCTCACCCCCATCATTCTGACTCTGTTTTCCTCCATCAGGCTCTCCATGCAGCCCAACTCCTCCACCTTAAGATGAATTTATGAAAGGATATATATCATTCCAGACCGTGCAATCACTTCTATATAAACATCTTACCCAGTTCCAATGTATACATCGCGTGCGCCTGATGCAGGGGGTGCCATCAATTAATCCAGCAAATTGCAATAGTGCCACCTGTATTGCTAAAGTGTGGGTGATCAGAGGGTGGGACTTGCACAGGGCATGTGAGCTCTGGTTCATTCATTAATCCAATCCAAGTCAAAGAAAGCTACATTTACAGATTTGGTCAAACAGAGATGCCTGCATCACAACATAATTACTCCATCACTAGGGGGCTCGAGGGAAAAGAGCGCTTCTACTATCAAATCTGGGGTATAATTCATTATGAGCCCATTCACCTTCTGCCACACCGTGCTGTCTGTCAACATGAGGTCAACTGAGGGGTCGCAGTCCAGAGACTCAGGCCGCTCTTTGCTGTTCTGCTCACAATACTCTCTGTACACACTCTCGATAGCTCTGTGGGACACAACGATATTTTAATATAAGTACATACAACATATGCAGTCTGTATGTGAGACTAAATAATGTAACTAATATAAATGTCCAGGCAACTATGATTAGCCTGCTAAGCTTATGACTTGAAGAGAAAGCGCCCTATTTCCCTTGCACTGTCTTTAGTACCTGTGTGGGCACACTGGCCCTGCGTTTTCCTCCTGGGAATCCAGGTTATCCCTGCGTCCAGGTACCAGGTAGCCCCACCCATGCTTCTCTGTGTAATGCAGGGGGAAGCCATCCCACTTCAGACCCATCAGCTTAGGAGTCACTCTCATCTGTAGACTGATCAGGCGGGCTCCAGGTGACCAGCTGTCCTCCTCAGACATCTTCTCACACAGCTTACGATACCACCTGATGACAGAGTAAGGGGGGTGATCAAATGAAAAAGAAAATGATTAAAACAAAATTGAAAGAGGAGAAAGAAATGGAGAGGAGAACAGACAAATCAGGGCAAAAGGAAGTAGAAATTAAAATATAAATGCCATTGGAAGGCTCTGTGGAGCTTGGGAGTGATCTTACCCTGGATGCCCAGGCAGATGTTGCCTTCTCTTGGGCAGTCGGTTCACTGTCTCCTTCAGTTTCTCCACAGCCAACCTGCTGGGGCAGGGGCCTGCCATCTCCTCTTCAGAAGGTGGACCAGGGTCTAACATCACAACAACACTACTGAATGACCTCGCCCGTTACGCATTCGGCATCTTTGTGCATGGAGGTTAAAAATCATTCATCTAAAAACAGCCATCTTAAGAAAAAGAGAGGCATAAGATTCAGTTTGTACTGTATATCTGGCCCGGGGTCTGAGCTCATACCTTCGTCCCCGTCTGGAAGAGCAATAGAGGCTTGTGTATCAACCTCTTTTTTGGAGCGTTTCTTCTTGCTGGCTGTCACTTTCTTCTGCTTGAACTCTTGCACATCCCACTCAACATCCCAAAGCCAGGGGTCCTCTTTGTACCTTACAGAACAAACATGTCATTTAGTGGATGTTTTTAAAAGAACCTAACCCTTGGAGTTACAGAACCACAGATTTAGCATCATTATCATTATCTTATTATCACACACTCTCGTACACCTGAACACATGAAAACAATTGAAATAATCACAATGAGCTCAATATACTGCATTCAGAGGTTTTGTGTATAATAACCACTAGGCTCCCTCCTTGCTATCGCACAATTACTTCTGGAGACCTGGAAACCTGGGGTGATGAAGCAGCGCTCTTCTCACCTGTCGTCCTGCAGGAGTTGGCAGGCATCGTCTGATAGATTCATCAGAGACTTCTTCATCTCTCTTTGGAGCTCTTCATACGTGTCCTGAGAGTCCTCCAGGTACCGCCCCCAGTTCTGATTGACAGGAAGGTAGCTCACACCCATCTCCAGCATTCCTGCCAACGTCACTGGATGAGGACACCTTATAAACGACAGAGAAGGGGAAATGAATTGCTCAGTTTATGCGGTGTTGTGAGCACTGCAATATCATGTTATTGGCTAGTTAAGAGTTCAAAGGAAAGGGTTCGGGGTAGGAAGGGCAGGGGATTTACTGACCTCTCCATGTAGAGGGGCAGCTGTTCTATGAAGACTTGATGAGTGGCCTGGACATCCAGGGCGCAGTACTGCATTAGCTCCTGTAGGGGGAAGCAAAGGCATGATTACTGGCCAAATTGTACTTAAAGATGACTGTGAGTCATAGAACACCATACAACCTAACCATATGAATACATTTGGCGTATGATTACTGACAGAGAGAGGATTTAACAGGAAGCTCTCACCTGGAAGTTGTTCCTGACATCCATCATGCTGCCCTTTACAAAGGTCTCTCTGGCCTCCTTCTGCAGTGGCTGCCCCCCCACATACAGAGCATGGACGTCAGCCAGGTTATTAATGCTGCTTATATTCACCCAGTCCCAGGAGCCGATCTGTACACACAAACACCATGTTACACTGGTTACACTGAGTTATTATTAATGCCAAAAGCAAAGCAATACCTAATCTATAGCTCCTAACACTTCCAGCAAAAGTAGCTGTAAAAAGCTGAGAAAAGGACACAAACCATTGGGCCATCCCTCTTCTGTCGCACTTTCTTCATGTGTTCCTTGACCTCCTGGACGCCCCTTCTCTTGCCCTGCTTATTGGCCATCCACAATGTGCGCTGGAATCCGGTCAGCCCAGAGATGGCCATGTGAAGGCTCATGGTGTCCAGGAAGCGTACCTTAGAACCCTTCAGGGAAGAAAACATATTTTCTCTGAAATGTATATGTACTCTATGTAAGACACGGAAAATGAAAGGCAAGGACTAAAAAGTACGAACAAACAACCTATGAACCTAATAAACAAATCACCCTATGACTTACCTTTAGCAGGTATTGCTCCTTAATGTGTGCCCGGTCAAAGCTGACATTATGGCCCACTATCAGCCTCTCCTTCCACTGACCCCCGGGAGGGCGGACAGAGTTGACAGGTGTCTCCAGTGGGATGAGGTCAGCTAGGGTCAACTGGCTAGACCAGGAGTACCTCTCTTCAATCAGACGCTTACTGCACCAGGAGTACCTAGCAAGTGAGACATAAACACAGTTGGGCAAAGAAACATCAAATCAAACTGCTGAACATTTACATCTGCATGCCATTTGCTGGACACTTTTCCAAATGTCTTACAGTTCCATGTGTGTGCATACATTTTTAGCACCTTAGTGGGACAGTAGACAGTGTTAGTGCCATCCTCTACCCATTAATCTAAACAACTGATCCCATAGCACAACTCCCCTGTGAAACTAATCATAACAACGTGCAGTTTGACAGTTTCACTCTCTTTCTTCACAATTCTTTCTTCTTCCTTACCAGGCAGTGGGAGACATGGCGACAGCCAGCGTGGGACACTGTCCCTCCATCATGCACACCTCCACATCAAACACCAGTGCTGGCTCCTCTGGGAAGTCCACACTTCGGCTTTCCCCATCCGGCCCGTAGCGTGTCCAGCCCACCTCCCAGGCCCATTCCTGAGGCATGGGAGGCGGCAGGGCCTGCTGCAGTTGGCTGGCAGCCTCCAGGTAGGGAAGGCTCTGCTTCTGGGCCAGGATGCGGAAGTGTTCATCAATGTCTTTGCCATACATTTGGGGAAGCTTCAACTCCACGTCGGGCAACAGTGAGGTCTCCTTCTCCCACAGCTGGTGCTTCTGCAGGTGCTTGATGCTGCGCTCCACCTCCGCCTCTCTGTGCTCTGGCTCCAGCCCTCGAAAGATCTGTTCCTGTAGATTCCTTGACAGCATCTGGATGTTAAGGGGGTTTATGCGGGTCTCTGGTGAGCCCTGGCCCTGAAGGGAGTGAGGCTTGGTGGAGTAGAGGGAGCGTAGCCTCATCCATTGGACTGAAGAGAGAGGGCTCCGCAGAGGACAGCGCAACATATGCAGCATCACCTCTGAAGGACATTGACAGCACTCACTGAAAAACAACACAGTATTTAACTATCAACCAATCGTTAAATAGTTCAGGTAACGTTGCATACAAACAAATTGATCTAAGTTACTATTGCACATCTATAAGCTAACGTTACAGTTAACCGACCATCGATATCCCCCCCTTGTTAATGTTTACTAACACTTGGCTCGGTCACCAAACGACACATGGCTACAAAAAGCTAACAATAAAAAGCAGTGAGAACAGCAACAGAAAACTAAAGTTAAGGTAACATTATCTGAGTCGATAAAAGCACAAGAAAGACACTTCACCTGATTTGTTTGATCAGAAATAATACATTTGAGTCATGTCTCAAAGCGCTCCACAGCCCACGTGACGGCGGTGTAAGACCAAGCGAGCCGAAGTGTCAGCGACCCCACGCGGCACGGACGACCCGGCGCCGGTGTGAACAAAACAAACTAACTATTGGATTGACATACAGTTTGTGTATCACTGGCAAATATCACGGAAACATTACCAAGACGATATTTCCTCCATACGGTGTTGTATTTTATAACAAATTATGTTTAGTATTGGATTGTTTATCAGAGGCCGCGTGGCCTAATGGATAAGGCGTCTGACTTCGGATCAGAAGATTGCAGGTTCGAGTCCTGCCGCGGTCGATATTTTGAACTTATCGATATCATTGCTTTGATTTCGCCGGAGCGACACACGTGCCTGCCCAATTTGCACCGCAAAATTCACGTTCCTCTTTGCGAAATATGACTGAGACTTTGCAGAAGTGTGACTAGGCGATGCAGCTGTATCTAGCAGTCAGTAAATGAACTGTACCCATAGTATCTGTGGAAATTTGAAGTCCAGCTTTCTGAAGTGGATGTGATGGTAGGGAGCATTGTCGGTGTCGGTCTTATTTCATTGCAGCACCTGGTTTATTCTAGCACCACAATAACGCGATAGCGACGCATTGGTACGCTTTGTTTTACACATCCACAATCATCGAGAATGAAACGGGTGGGAATGTTTTGTACGCGTCCTTGATGTTGTTGTGGTTGTCTGTACTGAACATATTCCTGGGATGGGTTGGTACATTCGGCTGTTTTGTCCTTGCTTTATTTCAGGCGATGGCTGATGACACCGAGGATGTTGAGTTGGACTTTGCTGCTGATGAGGAGGAAAGAGCGCGGAGGAGCGCAGTGATACGGTACACTGCAAAAACACATCCATCGTAACTAATCATTTAATCTAGTACTGAGTCTTAAAATCTTAATTTCTAAAAATGCCACTGGGGTTGTTTCCGGTGCAAATCAACGTGCATCAATATTTTTCTTGATACTAGTGAAATGATCTGCCTTTAGGCCTTCTCTGCCTCCTTTCAAGATACTGACACTTGTTTCTAGAGAATCCCCTCAACAGCTGAAACTGCATTGGAAACAAGTGAAATTCAATGGCAGGATTTTTTCACTTGTTTTAAGGAAAATAAGATTTTAAGATAAGATGATACCAAGCAGATCATCACAGGACTCCTCCTTGTCTCTTTCTGTGCTGCAGGCTATAGATTTGCTTTGCAACTAAGTACACCTGATGTCTCTGCTGGCTCTGTCTACGCTAACCTCATCTACTTCACTGCCATTTTTATGTGACAGTGTGTAACTGTCATCTTCTCTGACCATAAACTCCCTAAACATATGGTAGACAGTGTATTGAATTCTCACCTCTTCAGAAGATGCAAGCAATGTGGGAAGTCTCGCCATTCATCATTTCTAATCATGGGCGTTTGATTTCAGACACCCCCTAGCCTCCTTTTTCCACC
>OMLI01090676.1:0-20118 GCA_900302605.1 Rondeletia loricata | reverse complement strand
TTAGCAACCACCCGGCCATGAGATCTGGAGCATTTTCCAACCAATCAAATTACCGAATTGGATTTTCGAACAGTCTTGAGAGAGGATAGAGAATATCTCTTTTTCTTATCAATTTGCCTTCAGATATGAGTTTAACCATCTTTCAAATGGATGCAGGTTTTTTGCATTTGAGTGCATATATGCTTTAGAGAAGTGAGCCTTTGATTATTCTCAGTGCCACTTCACCCCCATCAGGTACGCTCAGTCCTCCACTGGGCGGCAGCATGGCCGGTTTCTCTGCTACCACACAGGCTGCAAGAATTTTCTACTGCTGTTGCTAAGCAATCCTGACTCTCAACTCTTACCTGTGAAACATTTGTAATTTTTACACATGTCCACCATTTTGTCTTTATTTTCACCATTTTGAAATCCACCCTATTGCCTATTGAAATAAAAAAGATATATATTGGTTGCACTGTGGATCCTCTGCCTTCCAGAATATCCTCAAGAGAAAACCCTTAAGATATTACAATTTAGACTAATGCTCTCACTCAGTGCTGCAGACACAAAGCCTGTATGTTTCTGCTGGCTGCCTATCTGAATGAGTGAGATACTAGACTTGTTTGAGGTCCGGTGTTGGGTTAAACATTAGCCTTGAGCAGCTAGTCTATGTTTCAGTTGACTTCATCTGATCATGCAGCAGGCAGGAAATGTGCTCTTGAATGATTAGGCCGGTTGCTGTCTTCCATTTTACCAA
This sequence comes from Rondeletia loricata, assembly GCA_900302605.1. Lineage (NCBI taxonomy): Eukaryota > Metazoa > Chordata > Actinopteri > Beryciformes > Rondeletiidae > Rondeletia > Rondeletia loricata. The sequence continues at coordinate 19,382 of OMLI01090676.1, read as the reverse complement.
TAGTGGAGCGATCCATACTGTGTGTCTCTGGGTAGATATGTTGTGCCCCTTCTTGTTTCCTGTGTGTAGGAAGCTCTGAAGGGTTATTGTAAACCGTTGACTGTTTTGATGATTGATCAAGCCCTGTCATTAAAATTTTTTTCGTTACCTCTGATTTGTCTTTATCTTTATACACTCTCCAGGTCCCATGTGTCCCTCCCCCACCCAATCCCCCAGTGTGTGAGTCCCTCATCTCAGCTTTGCTTGCTGCGCAGATGGCTCTTTGTTGGTGCTTCACAATGGGACTAAGGTCAGTGCGCCTCATACCATCAACACACTCAAAGTTCTCCACTCCAGCTGTCTCAAGGCTTTATCTGTAGTTTATCTCAAATGTTTCCCCGTCCAGCACCAGGCCCGGCCATGTGTAGGCTACATGGAATATTGTAGTCTCATTGATGAGGAGGAAGTCATAAAACCACAGACAGATAGCCGGAACCTCTTCGGCTATAAACATGTAAAGGAGACAATCTTGTTTTCCAATCTGAGCCACACCTAGGCCTCCTTACTCTCCAAAGCTCTTGTCTAATTTCTTGAATCTTAGGTGTTTCAGTCGTAGGCATGGCTTGTTGTGGGTGATATCTCTAAACCAAACCAGAAACCAGAATATCAAATCAGCTAGGGAAATGCAAATCTACCATCTGTTCTGTGATCCCATACCAACCCTTGTTCATCATTCGTTATAAGAGCTAATGTCATAGTTATTCTGAGCTTGCCCCTTACCACTTATTCATGGGTTAACAAGATACTCTATACTCTATACTTTCAAAATAGTAACAAAGGAATGTTTGGTCAGCCTCTTTCAGAAAGATATAGAGCATGGCTGACTATCAAACTATCAAAAGCACGGATGATATGTAAAGCAAAACACTTCCTAATTGCTGACCTGGCTGACACCCATATCAAATAGTGATTAAGCATTCTAATCTTCATCAAACATATTTAGTACAAAGTTCATTGCTACCATGACGGTATACAGAAATTCACAAAGTCTGTGTGATCAAGCCAGAAAAAAAGAAGAAAAAAAGATGTTGTATAATGCCCAGGTGAGAAATTGTCAAATTCCCCAATCTGCCAAATAAAGCACTTGGCATGAGAAGGCTGTATAGCTGAGGTTCCTTGAGGTCTTGTTGAGCTGAGAGTGTTCAGGCCAGTAGGCAGCAGGAAAGAGCAGGTAGAGTGAAAGGCGGGAAACTAGAAGGAGGAGGAGCACTTCTTAAGAAGCACAAGGAATTACTGGAAATTTCCACTTTCCTCTGGCAAGGCAGTGGTGGAGGTGGAGCTAAGAGCTGAAATGAATAATACGGTAGAGCACAAGTTGAACTCTTGCAGTGCAGAAGCTGAAAATTCTTTGCTACCCTTTTACAGCGTCACAGTCTATTTCTAAAACATTTTTTTCCACACCTTTCTGATTCTCTGTGATGTGGAGTAGAGTATAAACACATTAGATTGCATCATATTAGAGTGTCCTCAGTTACTGTATTATAACTTGATTTAATTGGAATCCCTTTTTCTGTTTTATGTGTATAATCCCGTAACAAAGTCATTAATTTCTACCATAACTAGCAAACCTATCTCCACAACTGTTGCAGGAATTGAAGTTGACACCTATTCTCACCTGGTCAGTTTCAGCTGTGTTTCCATTATCATTTGTATTCAATCACTTTATTTACAAAGTCAAAATACAGAGGAATTGGTAATACTTTGCTTTCCAGTCAAATAATTCCAGTGTTAACCTGCGTATTAATATAGTTTAATATAGTTTTTTATGATGAATGCATGGTGTACTTACAAGGGTGTAACAACATAATGTAAGTAAAATTATTTCCTGCTGCTTCTTTACTGAAACTGTATTGTTGTTGTATATGTTGTGTCTTACCAAGTGCTAAGGTTTTAGGTTATAAGAAGTGAGGTGATACATTACATTATTTGACACCACAGAATCAACTGGACCAAGATTTTCTATCCCATTTTGTTGCCTGAATAATACTAATATGTTCAATCTGTGATGAATTTTGGGCAAGAAATCAGAAGAAAATCTTGGCACATCGCACAACAAACACTTAAAGTACTATATGTCAGGTGCTGGAACTGTTTTTGTAGAACAGTGTTTCTTTGTACTTACAACAATCAGGTTAATACACTGCAATAAATCAGTCATAAAGTCATAAAGAGTGCAAGGCGTGCAAAACATGTGAAAGACATTGTTTTTAGGTTTTAGGTTTTATTTATTCGCTCAATAAAAGTGAATTAAAAGTACATAATGAAACAATGAAACAAAGATGTGTGCAGGTGAGGAAGGAAACCCTGTAGGGCTTATACAAAGTCCTTACCTATAAAGAAACATACATAAGTGAGATAAACATAATATTGCTAATTCAAACACAAAACAAGACAAACAACAACATGTGTGTGTGTGTGTGCGTGTGTGTATGCGTGTGCGCTTGTGTGTGAGTGTGTGAGTGAGTATGCGGATGGCTTGATTCATCAGGCTGGCCCCTAATCTATGTTTGAAATTATTGAGAGAAGATGATGAGTTGGCAATATGTATGTGTATATTCCAGAGTAGAGAACCTCTGTGTTTAATGGAGAACTGACTATGTGTGGTGCGGCTGAGGCGGTATGAAGGTTATTGGATTGTCTAGTATTGTGTGTGGATTTGGGAGTTATGTGTGTGGATTTGGGAGTTAACTATAAATTGCATTGTAAGATAAAATAAGATAAAACTTTAATGATCCCGTGGGGAGATTGGGATGTTGCAGCAGCAATAGTAATCAAGTGCAGCAGAAGAAAATAGAACATACGTAAGAACATAGCAGATGAGGGTATTTAAACATAACCCAATGGACAATTTCAAGAAGAACTTAAACAGCGTCCTAGGCACTCATATAGTAATCCAAGGAGGAGGGCAGGAAAAAGGTCAAGTTAAAAAGCCTTTATTGTAATGGCTAAATAAACTAAAAAGCCAACATGTTTCGACCAAGAAACAGTCTTAATCAGGGCATACGTGGCAAACAGGTGAGGCCTTACCTATGTAGACAAAATATCCAATGGTTAAACAAAGTGGAGATGAAGACCGTTTCTTGGTCGAAACATGTTGGCTTTTTAGTTTATTTAGCCATTATAATAAAGGCTTTTTAACTTGACCTTTTTCCCACCCTCCTCCTTGGATTACTATATGAGTGCCTAGGACGCTGTTTAAGTTCTTCTTGGACTTTCTCTCAATGCGTTTGTTCCCTCAGTTCTAAGAGCACCTACTATATATTATATATTTATTTTGCATACTCTTTTTTACCTTAGAGCACCCAGTATATATTTTTCTTCTACTCCTGAAAATTTCAACGCTAGAAAATGTTAAGTAATAATGTATGAATGAACGTATGAAAAAAATAACTATAGCATTATCAGGGTGTGCAAAATAATAGCACTAGAACATACTGAGGCACAGAAAAAAGAATGAAAAATATGTATGATATGAAAATATACCAGTGAATATACTGGTGAATTATACGCAGTATGAGCTAAGTAAAAAATTTACAAAATATCAACATATATGCAACATATGCAATATATAATGACACAGAATATATAATACACAGAATGATAAAACTGAATGACTTAGCTCATGTTGCAAGGGTTGCAGTGTGTAACAGCTCAAATTATTTTATATCTTTTAAAATAATCTACGATTTTAGATGTTTTTTGATGAAAATGACTTGTTTACATTCTATTGTTTGTAAACATTGGATCAAAATGTATTTCAAGTAAGTTCCATTAGCAAGTCCTAGCCCTATTTTAAATGTATATGCATGTACCCATAGTTGTTATACTCAAAATAAATTAACAAATTGAGGATACATTTGTAGACATTTTGGACCATTTTCATTGCTAATTAGTTCTGACATGATTTACATGTTTGAACATCAATGTCACCCATGGCTACTCAAGGAACGATCAAAAAGATCACATTCCACGAGGTCTTGCTGATGTGCTGCACATCACGTCACACAATTACAAAGATATCTCTGACTTCACAACAATATTCACAAAAATGCATTGTTGTTTGATAAACAGCAGCTCTAAAGTGGTCATTTTGCATAACTGCATTAGTTTACATGAAGGCCATAATACAGGAAAAGCAATTTGTCAGTTAAAAGGATTATTTGATTAGTCAGCAGAATGGTGTGGCTATTGGTCATCTAGCAATTTCTTCAAGTGGGAACATCCCTGCAGTTTTGATTAGAAAATATAAGCTTCATAGAGTCCTTATAGTGACAATGCCTATAGTGTTTCATTATTTTTGGTGTTTATGACACTAAATTGTTTTGATTACAGATAAATAATGTTGATCCCATGTAAGTACACTTTCTCTCTCACCATGCATTGGATTAAAGAATCCCCACGAGAAGTCAACTTTATGTTGTCCCTGTACTCTGTTGGATCTGCCTGAGAACCCGAGAAAGCCGTCCAGACCATGCAGGACACTGCTGTTCAAAACAAAAGAGCTCAGTTTGCCCCCACCAATTTCTCCAATTATGGGGACCCTTCCCCCGCCTAATCCTGACCTCTGCTCATTGATGGCCCCTGCTCTGCTGCACTGACATTCCACAAGTCAGGTCAGTCTTTTGTCCTTCAATATTTAAGGTGCTGTGTTGACTAATTATCATATATTGACCTGAATTGTTAGCACTTAGCAGAGAACACTAACATGAAGTTTGATGTTTACAGAAATGTTACCCCAGGCTATGGAAACGGTTGCAAAGTATATCAGTTACCGTCAAACATGGATCATTCTGAGCACAAAGAGTCAATTCTCTCTTGTACAGTATTGCTTTGTATTACCTTGTATAACATAAAACAGTGTGGAAAGTATGGAAAATACAAAATCACTATATAAACTGCATCTGTTTTTTGACGTTTCTCTTGCTTGCCCCACTCGCAGCAACAGTTCAAATCACGGCTTTTACCTGCACTTCAATGAATACAATTCAATGAATTTGTCTTTGTAAAAGATCCGAGGCACATGGAAACATGTTGAGGTAGTAGGCAAACAAGAAAAAAAGACAGGAAATGATCTCACAAACACTCCCCCTCTCTGATTGCTCCCATTTTCCAGTTACAGAAAAAGAGTGAGTAATGCCGTCTGCTGTTTTTTAGTCTGCTTGACTGTTCCTCCCATGGATCTAGGTTATGCACACACTGAGGCCATTACGTTGTGGACGTCTGCTTCGACGCTCTGCACTGCAGTCTCCACATGGTCTTCATTTCCCAAATGAAAGGACAACACTGTTACTTTATGCAATACCAAGATGAGCCCTGCCTTCAAGTGTACTTTGCTGCTTTATGTCTATTAACATCTATTGCATTCATTTTCACCACAGTATATACAATTTATGTTGAGTAAATGCAGCAATCTGACCTTGACATTGTTCATCATGACTTGTTTTTGTCTTTTACTAGATGTATCAGAAGCTTTGATATATAAAATTAATATCTCTCATAATCCGATATCTCCCTACTATGAGTTAACATCTCATACATCATAGACTAAACATTGAGGAAAAAAATATTTTTCCACTTATGAAACAGAAAACAACATCAAGCCCAAAAAGCTCAAAGTAACCGACTACCACACTGACACACAACCCTGATCTCTGCATGTAATTACAGTCTTCATAATTATATTTGAGTTGAATGTGAGGTGAATGACTAAATGGAGCCTGGAGGCTTCATCAAATTCAATGGCTTGAATACTGGTGTGGCAAGAGGAAGATAACTGAAGCAGTTACTTGGAGGCCCTGAAATTAGAGGCTGAACAAATACTCATGTCACTTATGCTGATTTATGCTTTGTTGTGGGTGTGTATGGACAAGTTCAGGATAAGAACATTTGTAAGACTATCTAGAAATGTTTGAAATCCAGGCTCGAGTGTTGCCATATTTTGTGCACATGTAAAGATGTATTGTTTGCTGGAGTTTAACACTGTAACTTTAACAACTGTCTAATAACTATAGATAAATGTTTTATGAAAAAGAGTGATGGCTCTGTGGAGGCAAAAAATGACAGGCATGCCAAACAAGGCTGTTCAAGTGGTTTTGTCCAAACTTGAAGAATTCAAGAGTAGGCCAAACCCTACCCTAAGGGTGTCAAAATCTCCAGTGTAGGGTTTACCTGGGGAATAGGACATGAAAATAATCCGCCCTCTATCTAACAGAGTGAAGCACTGTTCAGGTGCAGCAGGCTCAAACACAAAGTTCAGGGTTCACAAAGCTGTGTGTATAGCCACTCCTTTAGGTTTAACAGTTGGATGAATAAGCAGTGCAACATACGGGTTAGGGATAGCTCACCTCGAATAACTCGTTATTCAACCAGTTATCAACCAAACCAACCAGTGCTCCCTAACTAACAGGGGAAGAAGTTTCATTTAATTTGTAAGCACTGCAGAAATATCATGTTTGATCACAGTTACACCTGACATATGAATCAGTAGCAAAGCTGGAGTAGTATCTGAACATTAAATAGTATCCATGCTGGTCTGGAAAATCAGTTGTGCCATGGAATACCCCCAGACACATCATGCTATAGTCAAACACAAAGACTTGTGGCCGGCAGTGTTTGCATGCATTGATTTTTCATTGCGTGTATGTGTGTGAACACATGCATACACGAATGCTTAGCAAGGTTACTCATAGTTCCAAACTTTTGAAACATATAATGGATTTACTTAAGAAATTTCAATTAAGTGAAATTCGGATTTGCATAGGGTTATATTTTGGGGCGTCATGATATCCTTATTCCAGCCCCTCTTCAGACACATCAACTTTTGAAATTTTTGTTTCTCAGATAAAATTCAGTTTCTCATTCAATAATGTAATGATAGAATGGCTGTAATTTAATGTATGCTGTAAGGGTTTTACACACAGCCATGCAGGCACGTGCACACATACACACACCACGACCCAACGTTGCTGTCTTTGTTAGATTCACAAATCACAAAGCAACACATTAATTGCTTAGCCTATCCCCAGCCAGTGCATGGCACATTCATTTTTCTGGTATGAAATATAGCTGGAAACAGAGCACTAATTCCATTCCTTAGCATGTATGCATTGATCTGCCAAAAGAAAGTACTTAATACTTGCCTTATAATCACTTCACTAGGACATTATTCGAATTTATTAATCCATAAGCATAGGCCACAAAGAAATATTTATTGGCCAACATTTAAACATAGTGACAATAATACCTAAAAATAATTAAATTGTATCTGTGAAATGGATTTCTAGTTCTCAAGCTATGCAGGCCTGTTCCCCTTTAGATTATATGTAATTATATAATAGAATTCTAAATTGCTTAATTGGTTCATGCGTGTCCTTAATGTATACTTATAAGTTGCATTATAACTGCTTTTACTGAAATTAACATCATTTCAAAAAGTGAAAGCATAAGCAACTTCACGTTTGAACAGGAACACATTTTGCTACAAAGGTTAAATATAGAAAGGAGGAGTGGTAGAATGGTTTTCACATCGTCACATTATTCCGTTTTACTTGTAACCTGATACCCCATCTCTTCAGAGAAGGAGCGCCCCTAAAAGACAAAAGACACGGCGCGTGGGCGTGTGTTGATAAACTTTTCCAAGCCATCTACTCAAGCAAAGCAAAGCGTAGCTATTAATATAGTTAAACAGACAACATCGACCACAAGCTACTTGTATATGTTCTTTTAAATTCAGATGAAAATACCAAAAAGGAAACTGATGGGTAGTAGCAAAGAACTGTTGGGTAGCGTAGTACAGCGCTTTAAAACAATTGACCAATGAAAGAGGGGATAGCTGGTAGGCGGGACGACGTTTTTAGGATTGACAACATATTCCTCCAATGGTACATTCCGGTTATTGGCATTGTCCAATCGTCTTTGGCATTGAGCCGCTGCATCCAACGACTGGATTTTCAATGAGCTCGAGAGAAAAGCAGAGAGTAGACAGACAGTCATCTTTTCTCTCTCAGCTTCTTACGTCTAACCCACACGGAGCGGAGGCTAAGAGCCACGCAAAATCTTGACCTTAGAGAAAATAATTATCTAACTTAATTCTGAAAATCAACCATGGCTGATACAGCAGTTGACACGACCACGACCACGACCGCAACCGCAGAGGTTACAGCAAAGGTGCGTTTCATTGTTTAGTTTTTTCCCAATTGAATAGTCGTGGTTACGTTAAGTCGTCGTAACTTAGCAAACTTGTGTTATTATTTGTGTGAACGGTAGTTGTGACCGGGTAAGACGACAGTCGGTCATTCAGTGGTTACAACAAACCTTATCGTTACTTTATGTAAGTTACCAGTAACGGGAAAAAATGAGTATTAATCAGAAACATCGCCTGCTACAACCATACAACGTCAGTGTGACTTATTTATTATATTCAGCGTCGTCGACTAACGTTAGTTATTTGGGCTGAAAAGGCAACCTGACGTTATCTTAAACATGTCTGTTGAGCACAAAGCGCTCGAGACGATACAGCTGGTGGAGCGTGTCAGCGTGCTGCTGTGGGCGGGAAGCCACAGTAACGTTACGGGCGGATTGAGACGAAAATGTGAAACATTGCCAATTTGAGAAGAGGATTTTTTTTAATTTTACGTAGCCTTCATTCATTTAATAGCAAATGTAAAAGTATGTGGTAATGTGTGCGTGATAATAACTGTTTTGCATGAACGTAACGTGATATTGACGACATCTTTTTTTTTTTAGGAGCTGAAAGAGAAGAAAGAAGTCGAAGTGGAGGAGGAGAAGGAGAAGAAAGAGGAGAAGGATACGGAGAGTGGCAGCGTGGACGCACCTGCCAATGGCACAGTGAGTTGAGGCGTACACTCCTCGACTAGCCTCATGGCCTTTTGTCTTAGCACCCTCATCATGCAGGTGTCGCTAGACCCGCCCCCCGTTCAGCTGCTCTCCAGTCTGCTATCCCACCGCGCTTTGTTTGGGTTGTGAAATGGCACAGATGTTAGCTAGCAAGCTTTTGGACGTCTTGATTGGTTCTCTGACTTGGTTCCCAGAGCTTGGTGGCTAATCCTCTGGGGAGGTAATAAGAGCTCCACGCATGCTTCTTTTTAAGCATCCCTGAAGGAGTACTACATGCAAGACTCTGAGAGGATTATTCCAACAATGTTTGGGATAGTGTAATTTGATTTATTGGATAGGCCCTAATCCTAGGATATTGTTCACATAGTAAAGACCAGTCATGACATTGTGTCACTGGACTGACATTTCCTCTCCTCTTCATTCAGAATGGTGCTGATCATAGTGACAAAGTGGAGGAGGTTGCAGAGAAGGAACACAAGAATGGAGATGGTACGTTCATATTAAGCAGTGTTACTATTTTCAGGAATAGCCTTTTGGAACCACTATATTTATTAAAAGGTTTCTGATTTGCTCATTTTTGTTCTGCCCTGATTGCATTAAAGCATGCTGTTCCTCTCAATTCTATGTTGCAGTTGATGCTGGAAAAGTGAATCAGTGATCATCTATTTTTTGATTACATGCAAAGTAAATGGCTGTATTTTCTGACGTAATGTAAACTGTCATTACAGATAATGCAGAGGAGGCTCCCCCTGCTGAGGAGGTTGATGCACAGCCTGAGCCTGTGAAACGTGCAGCTGAAGAGGAAGAGGTGGGTTCTGTCTTCAAGCTACACAATCATTGAAATCCCACTTGATCCACATCTATAATTTGTACATTTTATTCACTTACGTGAATCTGTTTTGACTCAAATTAACAGTTGGTGCATTTATCAGTTGAACTTTGATCTTGACAAATTTAAGCTTAAATATTATTTACCTTTAGGAAAATGTGGAGACAAAAAAGCAGAAGACGGAAGAAAACGGAGATTCAAAAGAAGCAGAAGTGGAGGCTTAGAGCTCTGCCCTGCTACTTGTTTGCAGCACTGTCTAAACGGCTTGGTCAACATCATGTTGTAGAGCTTGTGCTTTCTGTATCTTTGAGATATTTTTTGTTTGCTCCCATGTTATCACATTGCACTGGAGTCCTGGAACATAGTGGCCCTGCCTCCTTTTTCATGAGATGTTATTTATTGGTCTATAAAATAAAAAAAATTCTACTTGTACAAATCGGGCCACGCCATGAGATCAGTTTTTTTGTAGGTTTTATATATCAGTATGTTGTAAGCACATTCTCTACTATGTTACTGCTGACCAGCTGATTCATACATACAGGCAGCTGCTCCCCTCCACCAATGCTCATGTTGACCTTTCAGATTCACTTAAAGGACCAAAGATAAGTTTTAAGCAGGGGCTAATGGACAGTTGTTAGCATTATTAGTTAAGGCATAGTTTTTGTGTTGAGCTGCTAGTAGTTAATCCTTTGCCTGGCTGCCCTGTTAACATAACAGATGGCACAAATGAATGAAGGGGTCTCTTACCCCATTTACGCGTAGCCACTTAATTTGTCTTGAGCTGATTGGATAGCTGTCTGATCGCAAAAAAGTCAAGTGTAAATGCAACCAAGACACATTGGAGATGGTTTGCTATCCGATTGCTCAAACCACCTTCGGAGGTGGTCTGAGATGCATTGTATCCTCAAGTTAGCCAAGTGTAAATGTGCAGCGTAACTCCTCAGTTGTTTGCGGAAGTACTCAGTACAGCTGCATACAACAGCCTCTGCCGCCTCCTACAGCATAAGCGTTGGAAATGGTGGAGCCAGGTTGTCTGTCTAACTTGAAGAATATGCAGAAATGCATACAAACCAAATTTATAAGGTCGTTATTGTAAATGAGAACTGGTTCTCAATTAACTCACCTGTTTAAATAAAAACTACGTACATATAAGGCACCTGCCATCTCCACACAATCCCGGAAGATTAGGGTCCCTCATTTGCATACATCGCGGGAAAGCAGGAGGAGATGCAATCGGATTTCTATCTGGTTAATGGAGACGCATTGATGTGGCCAGGTGTAAATGGAATGTGGATAAATCCTATCTGGATACTATCCGGATAAGAGACGCATGAAATGACAAGTGTAAATTGGGCCTCTCTTGTGCCTCCATGATAAGATTGCTTGACCATGTTTTACGGAGGTAGGCTTTTGCAATGTTAATTAACCCCTCTTAAATCTTAACGCTTTGGTCATTTGTTCTGTATGCATTCCACGCGTTTACCATTTATTCTCCTGTTTTTTGTTTTATTCGGTTTTCAATGAGTTTATGATGTTATGGCTGGGTAGCCCAGTTTTGTGTCCAAGACTGCCTTTCTCAGAACCAGAATGACATTCGGTTACTTCAGCCACTGCTTTGTATATTCTGATTAACAAATAAATTGTCTTTTTACTTACGTATTGTATCTACTTTTGTGTGCACATTACCTGTTTATAGATTATCAGTGCTTTTCTTATAGCTGTGGCTTTATAAGTAGATGATGTCACTTGACCTAATTTTCCTTAACATGGAAAATGGTTGGCTTAGATGTAGGAAGGAACAGGAATGATTTTCCCAGTCACTTGGAAATGGAAAAGGATGCATGGAATCAGAAGGTTTTGTCTCATGTCTCCAAGCTCCCCCATGTGGTCTATTTTGGGGTTGCAGATTATGATTATTCAGGTCAACTGGGGTGAAATGTTAGTTGGGTGTACAACTATAAATAGTGCTAAAAATGGGACAATAACCGACACAGGAGTCCAAAATGACAAAATTATCATTTAGTTTCAACTCAACCCTGAAGTAAAGTAGCTGTTACAGTAACACTGTTAATATTGAGCAATAGGTGGCACCAACACAGAAATACTAAACGTGTTTTCTCAAGCAAGCATGAGCATGACATTTGTCCAGTCAGTTATGGAGGTGTTAGTGATAGGCAATGATTGACATTCTGCTGAGGCACCACCAGTTCTAAATGATTGGTATGATAAAGTTGGTGAAACCATGAAAGGCTGAAAACAGGTTATACTGATGGTTAACTTTGTGAAAGCCCTGAAACCAGGCTCTGTGCCAGTCATGTGTTGAGGATATGCAGGTAATGCAAAGCAAGCTTGTTTGACATGGCACAATAGATAAAATAAAGAAATATATAAAGAAAGAAAAATAACATTTGCAAAAAAAAATTAAATCAGCAACCAGATGACGATGACATTTCTAGGGTGGATGGAGCAATGGATGTTTGATGCTTCCTATGAGTAAGTTGGATAGCTAACCCAAATGTGAGAGGATTGCACTACAGTGACAGCCTCAAAGGGTTGAGTGTAGTGACACAAGCCTACAACCTACAGCATGCGCCCTAATGGTGACGATAAGCACTTGCTGCTGGCAATATGAACCCCAAAAGTCTTGTTGTCCTGTCAGTGTTGTCCAACTTCATGGTTTGCCATAGTTCACATGAATCTTCTGAGAATTCTTGCCAGTCAAACAACTGTTGTTTGTTGTTCTTCTGTTTTGTTCGGTTTCCGACTGAATGCTGAATCACACCCCAGTTTCAACTTCTCCTCTTCCTGATAATGACAAGAATCACTGTCATTACTACGGTATGGCCAGGAGCAGGGTGACAGCTCACAGTGCTGTCCATGGCTTAGTGAGGGCGCAGACATAATTTGCCACCAGTACACATTGTTTTTGAATGTTTGCGTGTGTGAATGTATGGATGTATGTGTGTGTGTTATCCTATTAGTCACGGCTGTATGTTGATAAAGTAATTAATTGGCATTGTACTCTTACTGGGGTCTTGACTAAGAGTCGACCAGCACAAAACTTTGTCAAGTGAGAGGATAGCACATAGGTAAATCTAATGGTCATTAGTGGTCATTGGATTGTGTGGGGCGTGTCGTTTTCATTTATTGTTTCATAATGTGGGCGCTGTGAAGCCCTTTGAGACTGTAACTGATTAAGGGCTAAACAAATAAACTTGACTTGAATATTAAGTATGTGTTTGCAACATTACGCCATCGGAGTTCTTGAATGAAAGATGTAACATAGTTGTGCGTGAGTGCTGTCGTAATGTTCAAGGCTTCAAACAAAGGTCAGTGGCAGCACATTCAGTTAGTCACAAAATCCTGCCTAAAGTGGGACGCTAATATGCTAACTCAGAGAAACAGGCAGGTAGACATTCCTTAGCCATATGACCAAAACAAAACATTAACACGAGGTATCGAGAGATTATATTGTAGCTCATGCAGACGTTATGCAACTGATAAAAGGAAGAAAAAGAGGGGAAAGCTGTGGTTAGCCTGTATGTAGTGATCAAAATTATATCCTAAACACCAACAAGCAAGGAAAGATGGTGAAAGGTTCAACTTACAGCAAAGAAATCAGACACACAACAGCCTATAATGTTCTTAGTTCACAATCACACACACACATACACACTCGCAGAAATCCAAATCTCCCATACCGCAGTCAAAAAGTCACACATTTGGAAAAGTTAGGGAAAAAATGCATGGGCACACACACTGTATGAAACACACTGGTCATGTACACATATTAGAGCAGTGGCCAATGTCTGTCTGTCTGTCTGTCTGTCTGTCTGTCTGTCTGTCTAGCTCTGAGAAGAGCAGTGCTGAGTGGTGTGAAATAATATATGGAATTGTGCTGTACAGTGTGCGGCTGGATGCAGTATCAGTGCTGTGAAGGTCAAAAGAGACCATAAGCGAGAGCGTGAGGGCGTGTGTTGTTGAGTGTGTTAAGTAAATTAAGAGGCTTTCTAAATGTGCACCAATAGTGGCTGGGTCTCGCTTTCGGGGGGCTCACCCTCAGGGGGGGGCAGCTGGTACACCACGCAGAGAGAGGAGTACAGACAGCCCACGAATGACATCAGGCTTGCAAAGTACATCACTCCCTGGGCCCCACCCACTAGTGAGGTCAGAGGTCCCATCGCCACAGAGACCAGGATCTGAGCCAGGAAATACTGGCAGCTGAGCAGAGAGATGTCCACTCCCATCCCTCGTCTGGTCCCTTCCTCAGATGAGCCACAGAACTAAAGGACACATACACATCATTTAGTTCCGTCTGGGTCGTTCACCACGAATCACTACAGTGTTACAAAGTGTATCCCTGAAAATACCATCAAGAAGTCATAAATGATTCATTGTAAATTAATGCTATGTCTGCATGTAGCGACTGACCTGAGGGCTCTGGTAGTATTCACACAGCAGAGAGTAAGGCAGCGTGCATAGAGAGGAGAAGAGCACCCCGTAGGTGACACAGAGAGAAAGTACCACATAGAGGTTGGTGGAGAGTGTGGCCAGGCCTGTGCCCAAACCAAATGCCAGGTAGGCAAAAAAATAGAGAGTGCGGAGGGAGAAACGTTCCTCCAGTTTCTCCAATATGGCTAGAAGCAGAAGAAGAAAACCAGGATGGAAGAAGCAGAAGAGAAACAGAAAGACCAAATGTGAAGCTGTACACGTCAAGGAAGACAAAATATTATTACTTCACTGGCCAGAGCTGCACTGACACCCAAGACACAATGTGCTTTTAAGTGTTGTGCCTGCGGCTTACCTGAGTAGAAAGCAGCACTGAATGCATAGATGCACATGCCCCAGCAGCCCATGCTGACCCCAGCGTTGTAGCGTTGGTAAGCCTCAGAGTCGTGGGGTGCTTTGGGGTCTCCTTCAAACACCACCTCCCCCATGAAGTCAGTGTAGAACAGCAGCATGCCCTCAAAGGACAGCCAGCCTAGAGCACAGAGAGACCCAAAAAGAAAAACTTAAACTGTTCAAATGAAATCAAATAAAAAATAGACAGCTTTTAATGTGGTGCAGGGATGGTGAGATTAGGCTTGGAACACTGTCATGAAACATATTTGCAAATACATTACTATATTCAAATGAAGTGATTTTTCTCACCCAAAAAATGATTAGTGCATAAGCTCCGCAGAGACGGAGGCATCCTGTAGATGGCCACACACAGCAGCTTCATTGACATCTGGGATTCTGCTGTCTCCACATTCTCACTCAGATCACTCTCATAGTGCACCCCATTCAGCAAAATGTGTGCAACCTTCATTAGACAAAAGCAAAGAGGGACACTGTGTTGAAAAATGCAGTGGTGGCTACTGATTAATTAAACCATTTGCACATGTAAATTAAAGATTTGTTTTTTAAAACAGGGATGACCTGCTGGCTGAAGGTCACTGTTCTTCTGCGTCCATTCTCCAGCCCAATAATCTGGGTTGCCATGGGCTCCTCCATTAGTGCAAGACTCTGGGGGCGCTTCAGGATACCAGCAGATGAGCCACGATGCGACCCTGCACCAGGGTGAGCCACAGCTCCAGTCTGAGGTGCTCCATGAGTTTGGGCTTCTCCTCCAGGCTGGGGCCCTTCTGCATGCTGAGCCTCTCCAGCTGGTTGCGACCACACTTCGAGCTGGGACTTCCCTGTAGGATGGGACCCTGCCCCTTGTGTAGACTCCTCAGGTGGAGGAGAGTCCCCTGGAGGCAGATGCCTGGCTGTGGAGTCAGGGTCCAGGGGCTGTGGTGTCTGCTGACCTGTGTAGCAGTCTATGAGCACACTGTCTATATAGGAGGTTCCCAAGGAGGAGGCAAACTCATTGATGCCAGTGAGAGAGCTGTCCCTACTTATAAAGCTGCCATATTTAGGAGTGAGGGGACTGAGGGGCGATATGGGGCTAGTGAGACCAGCACAGAGGCGTGCATTGGCGCTGCAAGAATGGGCCAAGGGGTCCGGATTGCGTGTGTGGGGCTCTGAGAATTTGTAGCTGTAAAGACCTTCCTCCTCTTCTTCCTCATCCAGTCCCAAAGCTGATCCTGGATGAACAGGGGGAGAAGGAGGAAGAGGCAGGCTGGGGCTTTTCAGATGTTTTTTGCTGGAGTTTTTGTTAGGCTGGGTCTTTGGCAGGGTCCGTTCAGGGATACTGGTCAGAGTCAACACTGTGGCAACCACCAGGGTGACACTCGTGAACAGGTATATGACCCGCAGCTGACCTCCCATCGACCTTCCAAATTCTGTGTGGTCCCAGTTGATTCCACCCACGATGTATCCGAATCCACCTCCCAGTCCTGCATGGCATGATTAAGACACATACGATAACCGGTACATGAACCATATCAGACTAATAAAATATTTTCTTTAACCTTTTTTATTGGCAGATGATATCTTGAAGCTTAAATTTAATCTCTGTCCTCTGCAAATTATGTTGAGGGAATATAGCTTTAAGCTGCCAACTGCTATGCCACTACAGTACTGACAAAGTAAACGTAAGTTTGTGACCTTGTAACGTGTGTGTGCTGCTTTCTGACCTGCTAACAGTGCATGGATGTTCAGCCCCCGATCCTGGTCTTCTGGGCTGCACACATCCATCATGTAGGCATGGCTGGGGTTGTCGGCCGAGTCAGCACTGAAGTCCATCAGAACCACTCCACACACTGTCAGGATAATTCCCCACTTGTGATTTGATGCTGTGTCAGCCAGTGCACCGCCAATGTCCCGCCCATTCAACACCAGAGTTAGACCAAGCAAAGCCCCTGTGAGGAAAAAGCAGAAGAAGTTCTCAACAGACATCCTGCTAAAGTAAAGTGGAAGAATCAACCAGGTATATCGTTAACATGTCTTACCTATGGCCAGGGCAAAAATGAAGGGTCTCCTTCGCCCAAACCGGGATGTACAACGATCACTCCAAGCTCCTAGGAGAGGCTGAACAAGGAATCCTTGAAGCCAAAGAGAGGGGACAGAGAGTTATAGGCCAATGAATGAGTGCTGCAGGAGAAAATCACAATGTATCAAGTGTCATTGTGCAACTTTGGATATTTGACATCAATGCTATTTAATTTGTCCACCAGTTTGTCATCTCCCCTTGCTTTTCACTTACCCAGTAAGGGGCTAATGAACCACACCAGGCTGTAGAATTGGTCAGGGAGACCCATTTGTAGAAGAACGGGGGTCACATAAGCTGTTTCCATGGCATAGCTAAATTCAATACCAAACAGGACGCAGCCATTGAAGAGCAACTCAGGGAAGGTGCGTCTTGGAGGAAGCTCACTAAGGTCCAGCTGGTCCAGGGGGCAGGGCGTATTCGGCGGTGGAGGTGGAGAAGGTCCAATCAGCTTCCGACGCTTCGGGTGTCTTTGGAAGTTGTTGGCACGATGGCTGAGGTGCCGAGTGGTGGACGTTGGGAAGCTGGCAGTTTTGGGGAGTGAGCTCCTCCAGATACCCTCCTGAGCCACAGCTGACCTCCCCCCCGGACTGGCCAAGAGGGGGTCACTGGGGGTGCCCATGCCTGGAGATGACATCACTCTCAACCCAGCTTACTCTGCAGCACACAAAAGGGTGATTGACAACACCAAGTAAAAACTCAATTATGATTAAAATGTGTCTTTGGTGAATTAGGGATGGGGCTGTGTTGAATTTTAGAGGGCATTCAAGATCATCGCAAAATAGCATAATAATCATGTGAATAACTTGGTGCTAATGGTTATGTAGGTACAATGCTACCAAGAGGACACTGCAGTCATCACCAGACAGCAACGACGGCACTCCTCGTGGGCACGACGCACTGCAACCAATGCGCATGTTGGTAGTGATGTGCGCAAAGCCCATGTGCTCACTGTATGCGGCATGGCGCTCATGAAGCCTGTTTCCATTTTAATTTTTCATGGGGGAAGATCAAATCGGACACAATGGAGCCGCTGAGGGATGTCGTATTGGCTTTCAAAACAGTTACAATGATGGAAATGTAAAATTATTGCACAGATTCCAACTGAAACATGTATTTGTAACAATAGAGCCTATGTAGCCAAATAGCCGATCGATTGCCTTTTTTTTTTTCTTTTTTTTTTTTTAGCCCATTTGGCTGATGATCCTAGATATTTTCCTCGACTTGACGTTTGGTTCTCAAGGTGAAGATCATACAATCGACTGAACTCTTGTGTTAGAAGATGAGGCAGGCGTGCAAATTGAAACGTGAAAGATGGTAATTACCTTATCGGGGTGGCTCGTCATTTATTGCGGCATACTGTGTAGGTAAACAGATCAACCATCATTTATGCTTTATAAAAATGTAGGATGAATGACAGGATTCATGTTTTTTTCCCCTTGATGCAGTCATCCCCCTCTCTCTCTTCCGTCCCTTCTCCTTCCCCCTCTTGTTTTCTCCCCCTCCGCGTCTTCCTCCCGGTCTCTCCCGTGACGTCACGCCCCTCCCTGCAACATCAGCACCACCATCTACAGATAATTATCAGGTCAACTTGGCTGCTAAAGTCAAACTAATTACGGTGGGATACTTTTTCTCGCACGATTTTGGTCCATTCCCCTCACGAAAAAGAACTATAGTAATCCTAGAATACATTTTAGAAGAATAGTATACAAATATCACAGCAAAAACACAAGTCCCTGTAGGAATCATATTATTGTGATATCATATGAGATGAGAAAAAATACCATCAAGTATGATAAGGTCACTAAAAGCTCACTTTTAGGTACCACAGACACACTAGTCTAAATCGAAGTCTAAGTCCCTATAGGAAGATTGTGGGAATATGATGGTGATTTTTCATTATATTAGTCTGACCTGCGCTTTCCAACTTGATAAAGGAGAAGTGGAAACTAAATCTAAGATGCCACAGAAGTCATTGTTCATTGAACCTCGCAATAGGATTATATGGTTATTGAGAATGCATTGGCATATGACCAACATCACATAGGCCAGTGGTTCACAAAGTGGGGCCCGGTGACACCCAGGGGTCCTTAAGAGGATTCCAAGGGGTCCCCCAGCAATATGAGGAAGAGTTTAATTTCGCTATAATGAAAATAATCCCAATTAGAGAATGTATAATGACCATTCTAATCATAGGTTTCAATCACAGAATTTTCCCATAAGGGTCCCTCAGACATCTCTCCATGTGGCCTAATGTGCATCTATTTGGGGGTCAGTGAAATCCTGACATATAGGCTGCAGCTCAAACCACTGTATTATGTCTGCCTTGTCACCGGAAGACACAGCTCCACTGGGTCATCAGGTGGAGATCGTTGTTGAATGGAAATGCCAAGCCTACTGAGGGATGGCTGGGTTGACTCTGTGCCAGGGCCACTCATCAGATTTCCTGTGTGAAACATGTTGCCAAAAGTAGGAATCAAAAAGTAGAAAAATATAGGCTTCGCTATCTCAAGGATTCATAGGAAATAGGCGACACAAGTCTGTCTGACAGCTGAGAGCAGATACGGGTCATGCAATAAACCTCATCACCTTTGAGCTCACCTGCCGCACCTTATGCAACCAGCATGTAAAAACAGGATATTCCTGTACAGTTCAGTCACTACGCTCAGGTCATATCAAGACTGGGGAGCCAATGTTTCATGCACTTTATGGGATTTAAAATAAATAATAAATAAAAAAATA